>NDFZ01004398.1:0-82500 GCA_002192655.3 Mamestra configurata
CGCGGTCATTGAGTCGCAACTTTCAAGACGAATGGAGATCAAGCTTCTGAGTAGGCTGATGCGACGGGTGAAGCCAGTATCGTCGAATAACGACTTCAACTTATTCCATAAGCTATGCACCGTAGTTTCACTCTTGATGTGTACATATAGTGATGGATCAATGGTCATCACCATCTTAGCTTTAGCCTTCTTGTTATCTTGCTCGCTTAATCCTTCGCTGTTGCTGATGTCAATGCCTTCGAGAATGAGGAAATTTTCCACTGCGAACGCCCAATCATCGTAATTGTCCCTTCCCTTGAGCTTTGGGACATTCATAGAATAAT
Source organism: Mamestra configurata (assembly GCA_002192655.3). Taxonomy (NCBI): domain Eukaryota; kingdom Metazoa; phylum Arthropoda; class Insecta; order Lepidoptera; family Noctuidae; genus Mamestra; species Mamestra configurata. The sequence goes on from NDFZ01004398.1 coordinate 324, forward strand.
TTCCTGCCATTATCACTGTGCTGTACAAAGATCACTAACTATTTTTTACTTTACGCGGGACTGGGCCCATAACCTAATAAAACTCGTGTAGCGGTTTTGCAGAGACTGAACGTTTATTTTAAACTTAGGTTGACACATACAATGGCAGGTGGCGCTAGTGTAACAAATTATTTTTATACTACCATAGACTGTAGTCCGAATTGGAACAATGTTTAATTCAAAATAACAACATTAACCTAAACGTGTCTAACCTAATCTATATCTTTACTATTGCAATTCTCAAACAGACAGAGTAACTTTCTCATGTTTCAGGACATGGTTCACTCGTATGCCAAATGTCATTATTCACATGGGACATACTCCCGGGGAAGACTCCTATGTCGAAGGTCCAATCATCTCAATTCTAAAATTCGTCAAAATTGACTAAGCAGTTTTGGAGTGATAGCGTAACATACAAACAAACGTACAGAGCAACTTTCTTATTTGTAAAACTAGCTGTCGCCCGCAGCTCCGCCCGCAAAACTTATCCGCGAATGTCGAAAATTATCCCAAGGGAACATATTCCCGGGACAAAAAGTATTATATGTGTCATTCCAGACTATAATCTACCTCTGTACCAAATTTCATCAATATCTGTTCAGCCGTTCTGACGAGATTGAGTAACAAACATACATCCATACTCACAAACTTTCACATTTATATTATTAAGATAAATAATAAATAAATATAGTATAGTATATAGTATAGCATTATAAAATTATAAGTAGGTATGGATTGATTGGCCTAATTTACCTACGAATCTACAGCGAACCTTTAAGTCGTGAATTGTTGTTTTGGATATTTCGTGAAAACAAGTATTTTTCTTAGAAGAATGTCGCTTAAGCCACTACCTAGCAGTGCGCTTGTAAATTTAAATGTTTAGGTTATTGTGGTATTAAGGAGTTATGAAATAATACACGGGGCCTCGGTTTTTCCAACTAGGAATTGTTGTTGACAAAGGTTGAGTCAATCTGCATTTTCCTGTATGAGTGATCTTTAATATTCTTCCTAGTAAAATTATGTTTTTTTTTTGACTACTTTCGAGTATGTATCCAAGACAGTAGAATAGTTATGACTCGGTGCTTTACTGTTGGTCGCCACTGTCTATTCTGGCTATAAAGAGTTGCAGTGGTTGAGAATACTATGGCGGGCTTGAACCCATTAAAAAGTTAAAAAATATATATTTAATTAATAAAAATAATGATAATGATTTATGTCTGAGTATATGGTACATTAAGCTCTCAGAATAAGACAGTTTCACATACACTACCGTTGCCGGTGTAGAAATATTAAAAATTCAAATTAACTTACAAAGTCAAAGTTGTAGGCCGCAGAAATATAATTATAGTATGTAGTTAGTTTACCATCGACACGCTAAGATATCCCCATTAATATTATAAATTAGTTTAGATGAATGACGATTTTTTATACAATGTCAAGTTTTATAAGCATTTTTTATATTTGTTATTTAAATGTCAAAATGTACTAATTACATAATGGGGTTTTCACACATAACTACAAGCTACGTCGCGGAACAAACGCTCGGTCACTTAAAGTTCATAGGAAGACCAGCGCCAAAGTCAAAGTCAAAGTCAAAACGTTTATCTCAATTAGGCCATTAAACGGAACTCTTGAACGTCATCGTTTACAGTTCAGTAAAATAATAAAGTGACTCTACTGTCCGTTCGGAAAGGTAGATTCTTATGGAGACGAATGACAAGAAACGCCAGGCAGCATCTGCCTGGAACATTATTGAAATGAACCCTCTTGACGAAGCCGTGAGGCACATACGCTTTTTTTTGTTTTCATTGTAACTCTTTTTATTTAATGTTTGTGTACCTGATGGACTGCCGTCAAATAGATGTTTTCTTCTTTCTTTCTTTCTACGGTCACCTGCCAATTATATTCCTCTTTTTAATACGAATAAGTATTTATGTTAATCATTTTATATCTGAAACCTCCAAAAAGGCTGGTTGACATGTTCTACAAAATTAATATTATTTCTATAAAACATAATCGCAAAGGATAAATTCCTCGAAACCATTAATCTGGTTGCCTCAGTAAGATTAATGTCCGTCAAAATTAAAAATCCGTCTTCTGTGTCATCTTGTAACGTACGTTATAAGCCAATCAGTAATCCGCATCATAAATTATGGAAAACCCCTGACATAATAATTCAGAAAAGGATATTTAAAAAAAAAACCGGCCAAGTCGGAGTCGGACTCTCACACGAAGGTTTCTGTACCATAAATCGAAAAAAAAACACGTTTCTTGTGTGGTAGCCTCCTTTTATGTTTAAATTTAATTTATATTATTTGTTGATATAGAGGCAATAGAAATACCCACTCTGTGAAATTTCAACTGTTTACCTGTTATGGATCTTGAGATACAGCCCGCTGACAGATAGACGGCCGGAGGTTTAGTAACAGGGTTCCGTTGGTTACCCTTTGGGTACGGAACCCCTAAAAATTCTTCTGCGAAGAGTATGCGTTTTGTTTCAAGTGTGGAAAGAACTGCTATCTTTCTTATATTACTGTTTTTCTCGAGGACAAATCCACTTGAAAACCCTTACATCACAAGGACATAAACAGCATTAAAATTCAAAAGTCATTTATTCAAATTAGGCTGAGTGCCAGCACTTTTTGAACGTCAAAGTTCTACATAAAGACAGTCCCCCAAGACGCCCGCCCGTCACCACTTCCTAGTGTTTTAGCTGGGAAGAAGAAGTGGCGCAACAAACTCCCCAGCAACACATCTGTCTGTTGATTTATAAGAACTATCACTTATACAAAGGTATGTAAGTAGTCAGTATACTTACAAAGAAAATAATACAATAAAGGTAACACGTAAAAACATAAAACTTAATAAATTCGCTACTTGTAAGCTTCACAGTAACAGTATACTTAGTATCTACCCGATTTGTGTCATAACTTGGGTGAAACCGTATGGAAATTTAATAATATATCCCATCAACCATTTAAATTTTCCTTGTTTTATAAAACAAATTCCTTGACACAGATTTTATGTTGCTTCCGAATTTTTGGTGTAACCTGTTGTCTGAAATAAATAAATAATAATAGCTAACAGTTTTGCAAATATTTTTCCCTTTTTCTAGTTATTTATGGATAACCCCGTAACTCCATTTGGATTTATTTGTGAACCTGTAAAATTGGATCAATTTAAAATTTGATGAAAAATTTGTATTAGCTAATTTATAAAAAATAGTATCATGAGGATAGTCCATAATTTCAATTGAAAATAAAAATAACTTGCATTAAGTCATTAACCCTGTTACTGTTAACGAGATACTTATCAACCAGTTTATCTATAATTAGCTCAACGCAATAAACGAACCCATTAAATACGCATATACATTAATTAATGCTAAAATGGACGCCAACAAAATAACCGCTGACTCATAAAAATCTATTTCTAAATACTCCGAGGAGATCCCTCCCGTTTTCCAAATCCAAAATAACCATACGTCACTAATTTCCATAAAATAACATTATTCCTAAAACCGTCCAAAGTTGGAAATACCCAAGTGTTGAAATAAAACCACGATGCACTATGCGTCATTGACTGGCACACCGGTATTACAACATCTGCTGTCCTATTCATTTACACATATATTTCTATAAGCTTGTCTCTTTTACTCGGTAAAGCTATTAGCTTAGAATATTTGTTTATATATAGTAAAATGTTTGTGGCAGACTTATTCATTAGTTTGTTTACGTTCGCTGAGAGAGCACGGAAGTTTTAATAAAACTAAATATTAATAGTTGTGATAATTCTACTTGTTTAAATTGACTTAGCTTGCGTGTTTAAGTGCATTTAAAGTGACAAAATAATTTAAGGTGAGATTAATTTAATAAAATGATTATAGATACGTTTGCTGTTTAGGCAAAGGTCAGTCAGTAGGTCGTCTTGGGGTCAATTATATCCCTCGACATTGCCCCCTGTTAGGAATAGGCCTCTCTTCTCCTGTACCATACTCATCCAAGTTCTACCCACGATGGTACAAATATCGGCTACCTATTTTACTGCCACCCGGACGACTAACATTCCTTCTACCAGTTCTTGGATACCACTCAGTCACTGCCACACTCCACCTGTAATTACAGCGCCTTGCCATGTATCCTGCCCCACACCATTTGAGTTCCATGTCTCGTTTTCCAATATCGAAGACTTATGACCATCCTATCACCTTACTTTATAAATATTATATCTAATGTTAACGTATGTATGTTAAACTATAGATATGTTTCGATGTTTGTTGACCAAACATCCCTCAACGGTTCGAACAGGCCTGGGTTAAGTCTTAGGATAATATATCAATGATAGGTAATTTTTTTCTCAGTAGAAGTAACAATCTCGTGAGGGGATTTGCGACTATCGTTTGGGTGAATCCGTTGGCAACCGTTAGCTGCCAGGGTTGGGGAATTTGTTCGAAAGAGTCACCGCGGTCCTGGAACGCAAAGGGCTTTAGAAGGAACACGGATGGGTTTTAGTCAGTAAGAGTCTGACACGCCCTTCCGCTCCACCCAGAGCGGAAAAAGTCATTCGATGGTTTCCCATCCTTCGTTGGCTTAAAATGAGTTTAAAACCCCTCTCTAGGGCTGTATACCAATAAATAGCTTACAATAATGTGTAGTTCGACCTACAAAAACGTCCAAAGTTTGATCTTCGTCTTTGACCATAATATTGTGAAGGATGTCAATAAAATGTTATCGTTATGATAAGGGGGTGATGTGGAGGTCAGGTTTGTTATCAGTTCGTGGTTTTGTTGTGGTCGCAGACATTGCAATAATATATCTATTACAGGAAATCTGGTAAACATTCATGTTTTTGTTGTAATATTTTGTGGGAAATACCTATAGTAGTTAATGTCAGTGTTTATTTTTGTGCAGCTTTGCATTACAAGTGTGGGTAGTTTTTGACAAATGATAGTCGTCGACTTTCGGGCTTGCAACCAGTCTTGTCAAGGGGTGCTGTGATATCCAGTAACTGGGTTGTGGAGTTTAGATAAGCACTCGCACCTGACAAAATACTGGTACTCAGCTACATTAAGTTAAACTGTACACACTCCAAGGTCAACATGGTTGACTTTATCCCGTCAATCAACCATTCAATCCATTGATTGGTTAGTGTTTTAAATGACTCATTGAGTAGCTAATGGATCTGCCATCACTTATTCTTACCCACTGAATTACAAACATATTCTCATTTTTATTGTTTCTTTATTTACTAACAGCATATTTCTCTTTTCCAGTACCTACTCAAAAATGAAGACCATCGTAGTACTCTCAGTAGTTCTCGTCAGCTGCCTAGCACAAAGGTCACCGTATGCTGGCAGGCTGCCCATAGGATTCCCCTATATCGAGCCCAGCACCGCCGCACCAGACCAATTGGGAAACAGGTAACATAATATTAAAATGTTTTGGCCGATATATTTATGTACAGTCAACAAAGCTATTTGGCATGCAGGCAGCTAACTTGCAACTACTTTTAAACAATGTTGTGAGTGTGCTGAGTAGACAATAATGATTATTGCCACATCAAGCACATCAAGCTACAACAATCTGTCAAATTTCTTCAAAAGATTTTTACTTTGTCGCTAAACAATTAGGTTCAAGGTTGATTGGAAAAAAATATCAGTTTAAAAAGTTATAATGCTCACATTAGAAAAAAATATTGGCAGTGCATTGGAAATTTTATATTTTTACCTGTATACCAAATAGCTTTGTTGACTGTAGTAATTGTCCATATCTTAATAGTTTTAACACAAGTTTATAAAGCAAGCTTGATATTAACTACAAATCTTTTTTTTTGTATCATTATTACTACCTACGTGTTAAGCCAGTTCTTAATATCCATAATGCCTAATGGAAAGCGATGGGTGACGTCAATTTGCAAGATTCATCGTAATAAATCTTGAAGAAATTAGAAACTTACTCGCCAAAGCAATCTATTTTTTTTTTCTTATTATCGAACTAACAGTTGCGATCCCCTCGCTTAGCATAATGCCAAGCTAAACCACAGACTCTTAAATTTAATTTTTGAATTCTAGATTCGGTGACGACGCCGGTACCACAACAACAATCAGACTGCCTCTTGAAGCCCTTGGTGATGTGGCCCTAGTTCAGAGGCTGAGCAAGTTGCCCATAGACCAGCAACCGTTCTGGCTTATCAACTGGAAGGCTCTGGAAGAAAACAGGAACAGCCCACAAACTTACCCACAAAGAGGCAACAGCTTTGTCGATAATATTCCTGCCAGCTCAAACTCTGTTCTCTTCGAGCGATAAAGAAACAAAAATATTTAAATTATGAATTTATAAAAATGTTAAGACTGCTTCGAAATTCAAATAGAAATAGAGGACAGACAAAATGACATTGTATCAGCGATAGCGATGGTCGAAACGTCCAAAACCTAATTGTTTGGTCACTTGAGATTTCGATAGAATAAGAGCGGATTGGTTCAATCGGTCAGTTAACAAAACATATGTAGGTCAAGTAATAATAATTACTTGAGGTATTTGACATTAGGGTTGTGAAATTGCTAAAAATCAGAGGGCTAAATCCACCAATTTTTAAGCAACGTTCTCAGTCGCAATCTGTCAAAAAAACCTATTTTTTCATCCATTTTGGACACTCACTAAGATGCCAATGCGAACGTTGCTTGAAAATTAGTAGAATATAATTGGCACTCAGTTGTCAAAGTTCGTTCGTGTATGGGCTGTTATTATCAATGTGTTAATCTGTACGCTACCAAAACCGTTACTTTTGATATGCCTTTAACGTACGTTAAGGCCAACACTTTTTGAAACAACACTTTGATGATAATAAGCGAAATTTTTACGGTTTCGCGTGCTTCAAGCTTGGTTGAAGTGAGCCTGCCTAAATGTAAATAATTATATTTTGACTTTTTCAAATCGTTATCGCTAGAATGTCACTTTGCGTAGAGCCAAATTACAATATAACATTGAAATATGTGGGTCGCTAATTATACGAACCTCAAATTGATTTAAAATCACAGATATTTTGTAACTAGATACATTTTTAATGAAGTCTTCACAAAAGTATTATTAATTATTGGAATCAATTAATGTTATCATCAAAGTCTTTACATGTTTAAAAGACTGCTAGTTAGGACATATTATTGAATAATATATTAGTTACCTACTATAAATTATATTATTATTTTTTATGTTTAAAAATTAGTCAAAATACCTGAAATACAAATAAAATTTCTAAAAGAATTCATGTGTTTTATTAGAACATCTAAAAGTTTAACGTTTAGTATGTTTTCTTTTGCCAACATCAGATATGCATAACAGCAGAGGCATGTATTGTTTATTTGCCCGTAAAAGTGAATAAATAAAAAAAATGCTATTTTTCAAAATTCAAAATTCAAAAAAAATTCAAAAGTCATTCATTCAAATTAGGCTGAGTGCCAGCACTTTTTGAACGTCAAAGTTCTACATAAAGACAGTCCCCCATAACGCCCGCCCGTCAGAAAATCAGCTCAAATTAATACGTACACTAGAAAGCCTTTCCTGCTTTTATGTATTCATATTTTATGCATAGCACATAGTGACGAGCACGCTTCGCTTGCTCTCGCATTTTACATTTTCTTCAGAAGTCAATGTTTGTCCTGTTTTTGTAAGAGTGGTCAAAAGAACCCTGACCTTCCAGTGACGTTACATGATTTAGTCGTCATGTTTAATAGGGGACCATGCCATCTGATTCGGTTGTGAGACAGGAAGGGGCTATACAGGACGAATAGCACTATCAGCAATGGATTCTGGGCTGGTACTGTCAAATAGGGTATTTGACTAAAAAAATATAATAAGTCCGTCTGATAGATTTCCAAAAAAATGGATACATATTTTTTATTTAATCAAATCAATAAAAATTTTACGAAGATTACACGCATCAAAGATAAGGAGAACAGAAATACATCATCAGAAATACACCATCTGAGTAAATTTCAATCGTCTAGCTATCACGGTTCTGGGCACGCCACTATTGCGGCGGTAAGACCCCTCTTTGAGGAGTGGCTGGAGAGGCGCCACGGCGTCCTCACCTTCCACCTGACGCAGGTACTTACCGGACACGGCTGTTTCGGGAGGTACCTGTTTCGGATTAAGTGGGAGGACACGCCCGGGTGTCAGCACTGTGAGAATCGCCCGGAGGACATGGTGGAGCATACGGTGGAGGTCTGTCCTGCTTGGGCGGAGTACCGCCGTGTCCTCATCGAGGCGATCGGCGGCAGCAACCTCTCGCGTCCGGCCCTGGTTTCAACCAGGTCCGGAGTGAGGAGGCTTGGGAAGCGGTCACCTCCTCCTGCCAAGCAGTAATGCTAGCGAAGGAGGAGGCGGGCCGCGCGAGGGAAAGGCAAGGCCTTCGCCCTAACCGTCGCTACAGGAGAAGACGCCCCGGGCGTCGGGAGTCGCAGGGCGATCCCCGGCCACCGTAGGCGCGGGCCTGCGGACGGCGAGCGTTGGGTGGCTCGCTGTCCGATCATCACCAGGCCCGGGTCGAAGGCGCGTTGTGTTTCACGCGCGCCTCAAAGAGATGTCAGCAGAGAAGACGGGGCCCGCTAGGGCCAGAGCCTGCCAGGGTTGCGGAATTTGTTCGAAAGCGTCACCGCGGCCCTGGAACGCAAAGGGCTTTAGAAGGAACACGGATGGGTTTTAGTCAGTAAAAGTCTGACACGCCCTTCTGCTCCACCCAGAGCGGAAGAAATCATTTGATGATTTCCCATCCTTAAAAAAAAAATGCTATCGCGGTTCATAAGATACATCCTGGTGACAGACAGAAGACGGACGGACAGCGGAGTCTTTGTAATAGGGTCCCGATTTACCCTTTTGGGTGCGGAACCCTAAAAAAATACGTGTCCAATATTTTTTTGGAAATCTATCTGACGAACTTAATATATTTTTTTATTCAAAAACCCTATTAGCTACTTTTGGTAGCTAATCTATATCTATACTCATATTATAAAGAGGAAGGATTGGCATTTTTGTATGTAACGAATAAACTGAAAAACTACTGGACCGATTTGAAAAAATCTTTCAGCAATGGATAGCTACTTTATCAGCGAATAACATAGGCTATAATTTATCTTCGTACTCTCACGGGAACGGGAACTACGCGGGTGAAACCGCGTGACGTCCGCTAGTAGGAAGTAGATACCTAATTGAGACTGGCCGTTAGAGCTACAGAGGCGCTACACTAAGTGCTATTCATAAATATAAGGGACTGATCACGTGAAATTTCAACAGCATTTGTCAATCCAATCATTTTTGACGTTATGAGAATCGCCTTCGCCCCGCTAACACTAACGTAATGGAGTGTGTAACGTTTGAAATAATGATCAAATGACCTAATTTCATTTTACCTAATTTTATATGGTATAATGAACATTTTATATAATGCACATTTGAAATAATATTCAATTGGTATAACATTTAGTTACTTTAATATTAAAAATTATAGATTTTTGAGAGATTAACGTTAATAGTATAATAATAATCTATAAGTAGTTAAATAGGTCGAATCTGTTCCAAAACCGAATTGGGGCACTTCACGTAGTCATTTGGCTGCTAGCCCTAGAGTGTTTATAAAAACCGGAGGTGCGAAGGGAGAGCAACCCCTTCGCCCTTACGTAACAAAGGATAGGCACCCATGCTCACCTCCGCAGCTTCGGCTTGCTGGTCGCAGCGCCGGAGACGATGCAGAAGCAACTTTAGTGTTTTGAGGTTATGTTGTGTAATTTAGAAAATTAGTTTATATGAAAATTAGGTAAATGAACGTTTTACTAAATGTTATTAGAGCAAATTAGGTTAAATGAAATATAACATTAGATCACTTGAAGTAAAATAAGGTTACGTGTTTTTATAGCACATGAAAATTATATCATGTGAACGTTATTTCAAGTGATATTATCTGGTATTATACCATGCATTACACACCCAACAAAATGTCACTTGTCTAAAAGCGCAGAAGAAGAAAAATAATTCTGTCAATGGTGTCCAGAGAGTCGCAGCTAATGTCCAGCCCTGTCATGGCTTGACAATGAAACAGGTTTTTGTTCTTTCATTTTGGTGTTGTTGTTAAGTTGTCTTTAATTTTAATTTTGTGCGTCAATTCGGGCGATATAAACGTGTTTCATTTCTTTCTTGCATTTACACACAAAGGACTCCTCGACAAATAATCCACTACGGCATTATTTTAAGTACAGCCTAATTAAGCGAAACTCATTTCATAACAAACGCTTCTGCTTACAGTGCTAATGATTTAATAAATTATTCGCCCTATTCGCTTTAATGGTGGTCCACAATTAGTATTCAGGCCATATTTCCTGAACTTCAGAATTTAAGTGCCCTAATTGTTTGACATAATAAAATTATTTTAATGGGTTTAATTAATTCTGTTGGTGTTTTTGTTTAAAGCCTTTGCTCCTTTTTTGTTGCATTATTTAGATAACTTAAGAGGAAATATGTGCATCGTAGTAATTGGCGTCCTACCCCAGAGTCAGCGGACCCCTGAATAAATGAAATAAAATTAACAATTTAGTCTGTCTACCTTTTTTAGGGTTCTTTACCCAAAGGGTAACCAACAGAACCCTATTACAAAGCCTCCGCTGTCCGTCAGTCCGTCCGTCTGTCTTTTAGCGGGCTGTATCTCAAGAACCATAATAAGTAGACGAATATATTATGTATTAAATAGTATTTATTTCTATTGCCGCTATTACAACAAATAATATTTATATTTTTTTTATTAAATTAAAAATGATAGGGCCAATTATATTAAATTATAATTAAATTAAAAGGCTAGGCAGATGATGAGGGCATACAAAAAACCTGTTTTTTTTTCGGTTTATGGAACTGATCCCTTTGTGCGAGAGTCTGACTCGCACTTGGCCGGTTTTATTCTACTCCTTCATCGGAAGGCAACCTCAAGGCGGCTTAAAATCTAACTGGAGACAGAGTATTTTACATTTTACAGTAACTGGGTCAGTATTACAAAATAGAATAAAGTAAAAATAATTAAAAGCGTATAAAAACAAAAATGCGATGGCCGTTTCGCGCGAATTCGACGCATATCTGCTCAACTTGCATAACTTTTCTAATGTTATTTTTTTTTTATTTTTTGGTGTGCGTCATGTTTGGCGCAAATAAACTCTTTTTTCTTTCTTTGACTGACGCATCGACACTTAAAGCTAAGAAAATAAATCTCGTCTAAAATCTGAAAAGAGATATTTTTTCTGAGTCCTTAGCATTGATATATATTTAAAGGAGGGTCGTAAGTCTTTTGTTCAATAAACTGTTTTGACAATTTAATTTGTTTCTAAAAGCTTGTTTTAGAAATAAATCAAATTGTAAGTATTTTTTTTTTTAGATATTTAGGTATCTACTTTTTCCAAAACTGTAGTATTAGGCTGTGTTTCCAGCAGAGATGTGCGACGATGCGTGCTCTGGTTGAAACGACGCCTTAAATCCGCCGCATCTGTCTGTCCGTTTGTGTGACTAATTAAAACTGCCCGTTTTTCGGATTTTCCAGGGTTTTTTTCACACGTTTTAAAAACATTTGAAAAATGAGTTCATTATCATATCAATTAAATTTTAATAGGTAAATAATAAAGTTGAAATAAAAAAGCGATTTAACTTTGATTTTTTCTAAGTCTACTTATTTAAACGCAATTTCTAAAGCCTTTTTGATTTTCACTGATTTATTTATTCACTAACAACCCGCTCCGGCTGCAGTTCGCATACTTTTTGGGACATCTTCAATAATCATTATAATAATTTAGCCAATTTACACAAAATCTTAATGAATTATAAACCATAACCATTGGTGAAAACCGAATGAAATACGTTCTGTAGTTTTTGTGTTTATCGAGTACAAACAGACAGACAAAGGCGGAGGAACTTAGGTTTATAATAATTATGAAGTGATGGTGATTATAGTGATAGAGGTACGTAAATGTGTCATATAACACTGCCCCACCATTAGATAACTGACATCCCCATTTCGAAAGTAAAGTGACTTCGAACAAGGGAGTATTAAGGGACGGAAAATTTAAACACTTTGTCCATCCCTGAGGGCAGAGGGATTAAGTACAAAAGTGCTCAAAGAGGGTTTGATGGAAAACTCTGATAGTGTGGTTTGATAGGTTTAATTGGGTTTGGGGTTTAGGGAAACAATTTAAAGTTAGAAGCCTTGTAATGCATTTTTTTAATTCGGGATAGACGTAACCAGAAGATTCAGAAGGAGCTAGTTGCTGAATAATAACAGCCGACCAGGTCAAACTTCAAAGTTAAACAACGCTTGCCAAGGTCGGTCTATAGATGGTTGACCATATTAACATCCCGAGATTCCTCCGTACCTCGGAAAGAACGTTCGTGATCATCAACAGGCATTACGTGTAGTCAGAAGCCAAGAAATCAGACTACAGTCTTGCCACGGGGTATCATTTTACTCAGTTCCTGGGTTGTGGTGGTCAGATGGGCAGTAACTGCATATAAAATACTGGTACTCAGATGCATCATCATCATCTGGACTGGAAGCCATCCCCAACATATTTGGAAAAAGCTTGGCTGATTGATTTCATCATCATCATAACAGCCGAAAGACGTCCACTACTGAAAAAAAGGCCTCCTCTGTAGGGGTTTGGGGTTTACCATAATCGCCACGCTTGGCAGGCGGGTTGGCGATCGCAGTGTAGCTGTGAACAGAGAATGCTGCTGCCCATTCTCTGGTGAGTCCCTTAGTCGCCTCTTACGACACCCACGGGAAGTGATGGGATGGTGCTATTTTTTTACGTCCGACACCATACGCACCTATTATATTATAATTATACCTTTTATTGGATTTAATTGTAATTGTAAACGGGGAAAAATGAATGGAGAAAGACCGCGCTGGCGTTCACCTGCTCGCTGTTCTGATCAGAAGCCATAGTGCGAGTTTTTATACGTACTCAATAGCTGTAACGTAAACGTAAATGTTCTGTCTACTCGTATGATTATACTATTAGGTTAAGAATGAGTTTCTGTACAGCTGTCATCTGAGACGTCACTCCAGCGTCTATAAAAGCGGTTGTCAACCGAACCGCGCCCCTCTAGTTCGATCCAGCCCGTCCCTAGCTGTTCTCCCCCCAGCGACGCCCTAAGCCGAGGCCCGTACCCCACAGGGGTCGCCCTTAGCGTGTTGTCACTTAGTTTGTAAGTTTTTTATAAGCCATGGCTGGAGGCTTTAATATTATATTATGGCCACCACAGGCAAGCCCGGTTAAGCAGTCGACAACCTTATAGGTTGAACTGCGAGACGCCACTCACAAAAAAAAAGCCGCTCCCCTTTTTTCCTGTCAGCGCTCGCGCGGTGAGGTCGTTGGATTTCGTCTCGGATCACAGCTAAGTCTTTCATTGGTGGTAATTTCTCTTCGTATACGTGTGCTGATATTACCTTCGTTTATTATGTTTTGTTGAAGTTGATTGTTTCCAATTAAGTAGTGCGTGGTTATTTGTGTTAATTATTTAGCTCGTTATTTAAATATAAGTTAGGCTGACCTGACAATTGTTTTTTTTATTTAAATACCACTCCTGGTCCCTAAGAATACAATATTTGAAAAAAAACAGCTAATGTTTTTTTTTCTCATTATTTATTTTACTTTTATGACATCAATAGACAATTTAATAGTCATGATTATCCCTGTAGTCATTTAAGCCGGTGATAACAACCTTTTCTTTGAATATGTTCTTCATGAGGTGTCCCTGGCAGTAACTCAAAGGTACTTCCACATAACCTGAAATATAGGTGATATAATGAAATATAGAAAGTTTGTCGTATTCCTCTTATTAGAGTCAGAAATTTGATCAACATAAACAAATTTTGTCCACTATCTCTAGGAATCCGCCATATTGGATTTAAAAGTAGGTATGTCACTTGGGATGGTTCAGTGAAAACAGCCGTGCCTTTTTTTTTTTTTAGGATTGGAAATCATCAAATGACTTCTTCCGCTCTGGGTGGAGCGGAAGGGCGTGTCAGACTCTTACTGACTAGAACCCATCCGTGTTCCTTCTTCCCTTTACGTTCCAGGGCTGCGGTGACTCTTTCGAACAAATTCCGCAACCCTGGCAAGCCGTGCCTTACACTTCATAGGTCGTCAGTTCGAACCCAGGCAGTCGCTTTATTTGATCTGAATTATTTTATCAACACTTAAAACAGCGAAAGAAAAATGTGACGGTGTTGGTGGGTCTTAAAATCTACCAACCCACACTGGGCGCGTGTAATAGATAAGGACTCATCAGTCTCCTTCATAGAAAGAGAAAGCTTGTATTCTAGCAGTTGAAATATTAAGGGCTGGTTGTGCTTAGATGAGTGTAATGATGCTTTTCCACCAGATATGTGCGAGGTGGCTCGGCGGTGCGATAATACGTAGCAGCGCTATGAAAATGTGTGACTTTTTCCTCAAAAGCTGTTCGAGGAACTTGCGAAATTTGAAACGGTACGCATCTTTGAGTAGTGCAAGGATTTTTTATTTATTTAACGGACGCTGTTCAGCTGAGCACAAAGCCCTTGCCTGCATCTGGTAGCCTTCCAACAGCTCCGCTAAGTCTGGGTGGGAAGTGATCCCACCCGTGGATCGTTTTCTTCCCGCACTGCCTCACTAACTCACACATCTTTGTTTTAAAATCACCCTTAACGTAGAACAGACCACTAAGGGCGTGTGTTTTGGCCCTAGTTAACGATAAAATTTTCGAAAAAATTACATTTTCAATAAATTGTTAATTATTTACTAACAGTAATTTATTGATCATTGGTCAAGCTCGCATTGATTGAAACACGCATATAAAAGAAATCTCACCCAGCCGATATTTTTAACCATTTTTAACTGCGGAAAAAACTCGCCCAATAAAATAATAAAATCTGCCATTTTACCATTATCGTCGTCACCCCTGCAATTGAGCATATCTAAGTAGCAACCGTTGTTGAATG
The DNA here is from genome assembly GCA_002192655.3 of Mamestra configurata. Classification (NCBI taxonomy): domain Eukaryota; kingdom Metazoa; phylum Arthropoda; class Insecta; order Lepidoptera; family Noctuidae; genus Mamestra; species Mamestra configurata. The sequence goes on from NDFZ01004398.1 coordinate 15,366, forward strand.
TCTTGTAGATGTACGACCTTATCATGGATGACCCACAGACTGGTCTGTAATGGTTCGGACAGAACGTTGGGCAGGATTCACCGTACATCCTCCTTTGAATGGTTTCAAATTGTTTCATACAGAATTTCAAAGGTGTCTTCTTGAGCTCTGAGGAAAAATGATTTAATTCATTTCATTTAAACAATATGGGTGTCTTTTACTACGAATGTCGTTTGCTAAACTGATTTAAGAAAGTTTTATTATGTTTGTAATCTTGTATCCGTGAAATAACTCTTTTCTCACGCAGTTTTTCGTACCTTTGAAGGTCGAAAATTCTGTCTTTTTTAAAAAACAATTTTAAAAAAAAGCCTGGTGAATGAAAATAAGAAGTAATGTCACGAAGCAAATTCAACGCCGATATGCATATTTGTATCTATTAGATATTACATTTTTTTGAGAGCAGTTGGACCCCAGTTGTTACAGCCCCGACTTTCACTGGTAGGTTCGAACTCAGATAGGGCCCAATGCTGTCAAAACTGTAATAGGAAACCGGCATGTCCCAGAACTGAAAATTATGTGACATCCAACAATCCAAACTCGGCCCATGTGCTAGATTACAGCCCACTCTCTTTCACAAAGACGATGCATGTATTTGTATCCCAGTAGTGGGAACTTTTCAGGCTGATTAATATTGTTATCCGATATATTTCTACGCTTCAATGCAGAACATAGCACTCTTCAGTAAATTCTACTTATGAAATACATAATTAAGTATAGCTTATAAGTTTGTATAATACTAACATAATATGGATCAAGGTCTGAATTAAAGGTTTTTTTTTAATACAAATTAATAGCTTGTTTACACATAAAGTAAGAATTTGGTATTAATATAAAATACTTACCAACACTATGACAAGTGCTGTAAACTTTAAAGGCACATTCCGAGACAAACATTCTATATTCCGTTTTCTTTTCATCTAAACCGCACACCATGGCTCCCCCTAGAGAGCAATCATCGTACTTGCACTTTTCACACATCGCTATATTTATTATTGCTAAAACAAAGTGGATAATTTATAAAGATTTGGGTATGTAGGTACTTAATAAGTGAAAATTAATTATACAGGGTTATTGTTTATCATTATATGTTTATTATTATGTTTATTATTACAAATGGGTTACAATAATTTAATTTGCGGTAAAAATGACAAACCGAACCACGTGTACCATGGGCTGTATTGGCTTTGTCAAATTGTGTGATATACTTAATATTATTGTGTGTATTTTGATATTTTAGAATTCTTGAATTTTTATGTTTTTTTTTTTCGAAAATTTTTTTATAAAGAAACACTGCCAGTTGTAAAAAATCTACTCCATATCATACTGGATGGTAAACTAATACTATTCTTGTAGTTTCTACACATTTTTTTCTGGAACCAGAAGTGCAAAACCCAAAGGATTTATAACGCAAGAAAAAAAAATTGGTGCCTACTATAAAAGTCAGAAAACGTTTTGGATCGTGTTAATTAGTATTCCTTCATGATTAGTACTATAATAGTGTTATAAACGTTTACTGAACCCTACATAGGCCCTAGTTTTATTAAAGGTTTACTCTATAAACATTACATAAAGGCACGATGATAAATCAGCTCTATAGTAGTAGTTGAAATGTAAAAGGGTCGAGAGACGCTTTTATTAGAACTAAAATAGTGTTGTCTGCAACTTGTATGCTACTTTGCACTATAAAAGTAACTAAAACATGTTTATATAGTGCTATTTTGTACCTTTAACGATTCCAGGTATCTTTTTTATCACACTTCCCTAAGAAAACAAAATATATATTGGCAGATAGGTGGTGGAAGTTATATTTTATATCATTTGCGATTGTTATTTAACGTAACATGTTATAAAAAGGACATGCTAAAAAACATTCCGGATCGTAACTTGCACTTGCAAAAATAATTGTATCGATAAAATCATTATACTGATTTCAAATTTGACAATGCGCCATTATAATCACTGATCGGATAATCGGGCGCTTATATACCTAAACTTCTTCCCGTGAAAGAATAATATGGACATTTCATTCTGAATAAATTAGTAATCCCGGGTTCCCGGGATTTAACAATAAATGGCTCATAATATTCGTGTTTTATTTAAATTTAAATTAATAAAACAAAGACTTGTTCCTACTAGGGCTGCTATACTACACATTGGCTCCAGCTGTGCTGCTAATGTCCTATCAGACTGGCTGAAAACAGCAGCCATATCCTCACCGACAAATGCTTTAGTCTCGTATTCGGCTCTAAAAGTGAGTTTGTGTTACTGTTAACACAAACTCACTTGTAGAGCTACTTATGTTATTTAGCAACTGCATCAGGAGTCGCTATGGTACTACTTAGAAGAGTTTTCATAACTTTTACTGAACTAGCCCCATACCAATGTTGAAAGATCATTTAAGAAGCTAAAAGGTTACTGGTAATGGTTATACAAGGTACTTCTATAGTGCAGATTGATCCTGTAATAGCGTTTTCGATACTGCTACAATGCTATTACTGTAAAAGTTATTTTGACGCATTATTAGTGCAAAATCCTACTAATATTATAAACGCGAAAGTTTGTAAGTATGGATGGATGGATGGATGTTTGTTACTCTTTCACGTCAGAACGGCTGAACGGATCTCTATGAAATTTGGCACAGAGGTAGATTATAGTCTGGAATAATACAGAGGATACTTTTCATCCCGGGAATATGTTCCCTTGGGATAATTTTCGACATAAACGCGGACGGAGCCGCGGGCGGTAGCTTGCAGAAACATAAAAGTGTCAGTTAGGTCGTCTATAGTACAAAATGGTACCATAATCGCTTTTTTTTTCATATCTATTACAGTGCAACACTAAAGATTCTTTTGTATGGTACTGTTAGCGTTCTGAGAGCTAAATTCTTAAACTTAAATGCTTTTTAATCTTATAGAACCAAAACGCTCTATTAAAAACCTTTATAGTACAAGCAGTCACAATGGTTACCTTTATAGGCCTACTATATCCCTGTTTGGTGAAAAACGCCTTGGTTATAGAAGCTTTTGATAATTGGGAAGCGCTAGCTATCTAGCGCTCATTGCTGGTAGAATATCACATTCTCTAGAGCCTAAGGAGGCCAAACTTTAACCAAAGCGATGGAACTATAGGCTACAAATCTATTGCAAATAGATAGCCTTACCCATTAAATTCATATAAAGTTTGATGATATGCACCACAGAACAACGAGATGCTTCAGCAGTTATTGCTAGAGACACATCCAAACCTAGCGTGTCAGTAAGTGTCACCGTTTACTTGTAGAAACTGACAGCCAGTCACAATTCTGACTACGGCTATGACAAGCAAAACTTGGAACTTGGAACAAGCAGGACTTGATATACAAAGCGGACAGAGCGCGTGGACGGGGCGCTGACAAAATAACGAACTATATTTAGCGTCGCGGGCGGGCGGACAGCCCGTGTCACTGAGCCAGTACTTTTAAATCCCCTAATTAATAATGATATGACCCAGCCTGTCCCTTGCTGTCCTCCCGAAATGACGCCGCTAAGCCGAGGTCCGTATCCCGCAGGGGATGCCCTAGCGAGCGGTCATTCATGTTAATTAGCTAGTTTGTAAGCCCTGGCTGGGGGCCTTAAATTCATTTGAGGCCACCACAGGATAGTCCGGTTAAGCAGTAACCAGTCTTAGTGTGCTGAACTGCGAGTGGTCATCGTCAAAAAAAAAAAAGAAAACGGAAAGACGTCATACATTTTCGTCACAGCGCCCCAGTTCGCCTACCCGCAACGATTTGTATATCTATTAAGTCCCTTATTCTCACGATTTGCTCAAATAAACCTTATTCATTCTTTGATTAAAAATGAGGTCTATTTAGTTGGTCTTTTGTGCCCTAAGAGAAAACCAACTACCGAGTAATAATTGATTTTAAGCCTCACCAGTTCACTGTTAAAAGAACTACTTACGGAGGCGCAATGAAAACAATTTAATTTTAAATGAGAAAGCACCAGATTCATCGCTTCGCATTATTTACTTCAGCCACAGAGTTGTGTGGGGGACAATGCATAATGTCACACCGAGAAAGGACAATGAGAAAGACTGGGCACTGTATTACATTCATTCATTCTGTGCTTAGTTATTTTATTAATGGCAGCCATATGTTTGGATTTCTGCTCTAAGGAAAAAGTAAATGATGATTACACACTTTAAAGTAGAATCATGCATGAGACACCTTGGTGGTAAAACTGTGGTCGCCTTGCAAGATCAAGTAAATTACAACACTCAAAATGGTTAAATAAATTCTGTAACACAAAAACATCCCTGTAAATTGACACTTCTATAATTTGTGATAAATATTCAATTAAAGCTACTTATAAAATGAAAGTGTTTTAAGACACACAAAGACAGTGCTATGATAGAGAAAGCGACAATAGGCAAGACTTGATTGACAGACGAGCTAGTTGATGATTAAAAATAAAAGAATAAAGAAATAAAATACATTTATCTGACGACAATCTATCAGGTACACATTAAAAATTACAGTGAAAACAAAAAACAGTGCCTCACGGCTGCTTTCTAAAATAACAGAAATAGAAGGACATTCTAACGGGACTTACAATGCAACGCCGCAAGTATGGCTAGTAAATAAACCATTTTCTGACAACAAATAAAATTGCTTTAAGCCAATCAATACATTGTAACGACTAGACGAATCTAATAATTCATTTTGATTAAAAATCCAATTACAATTCATAATTTACTATGACATTACATTGAGATTATTTTCAGGTACATAAGTACATATAAGTTGTCTACACAAGAAGACGTCCCGGGCGTCGGGAGTAGCAGGGCGATGCCACGCGTGCCTCAAAGAGATGTCTGCATAGGAGACGGGGCCTGCTAGTGCTCGAGCCTGCCAGGGTTGCGGAATTTGATCAAAAGAGTCACCGCGGTCCAGGAACGTAAAGGACATTAGGAGGAACACGGATGGGTTTTAGTCAGTAAGAGTCTGACACGCCCTTCCGCTCCACCCAGAGCGGAAGAAGCCATTTGATGATTTCCCAAAAAAAGGTACTATAAATCGGTATGAAATAAGGTATCACTTTTTTTTTTAAGGATGGGAAATCATCAAATGACTTCTTCCGCTCTGGGTGGAGCGGAATAGCGTGTCAGACTCTTACTGACTAAAACCCATCCTTGTTCCTTCTAAAGCCCTTTGCGTTCCAGGGCCGCGGTGACTCCTTCGAACAAATTCCGCAACCCTGGCAGAGCTTTTAGCATTACATGTTCTTGCGATATCATTAAAGTCGATCAGACCTGCGATTTTTTTTCGTGAACTAGAAAAAAGCTGATAATGTTCAAACACTTGAAGGGATTTTCTTGAATTTTATCTACTTCTTTTTTAATTTTACTACTATCTTGAATTATAGCACTACCTTAAACTAAATCAGTTAATCCACGTGGGAGCTACGGTACCACAAACAGGCACACAGATAGGCAGATACATGCTGTAACAATATTGCTTTTAGTAGAATACTATCGAAGGCTTCAAATTCAGATCATTCGAGGAAATCCACAGAGCGCAAAGCTCCATTGTGCGTCCTCGTTTGTTCTTTGTACCAACAAAATAATATGACGTCACGCCTGCATTCCCCTAAGAGTAAGGCAGAAGTGGACATAAAGGTAGTAAATCCACGTTTAACCAGTTTGCTTTAGATTGTACTATTTCTATAATCCGGGACAAACCTAGACTTTGGGCTGCTATCTACTGCGGTATTTTAGTGGTATATTGCCTGACCCGAGAATCGACCCAGAACTTCACGCTCAGTGGTAGTGTCCTTCAGACCACTAGAGCAACGAACCCATGTCCTGCTAAACACACAAACAGCCTCATTCATATCAGAAAGCCATTCATATCAATTCACTTGACGTAAGGACCAATAAGTACTGTCAATTTGTAAAAAATATGTCTATCGTTCGACTTAAGGGGAAATTTACCGAAGTGACATTTATGTTAGGCAATAGCTGCGTAAAAAATGCGAGCTTCCCGAAATATCGAAATTCGAATATCGAATTCTTCGAGAAACATCGAAAAGTGCCGTAAAATACTCTTTGCTCCTTTTATTGCAACATCTAGAACCGTAATGAAAAATTTGCGACCAACGGTTTTTTTTGGGAGTTGATAGATATTTTTTATTTGGGTAAGATATTGGTATTAATAATAACATTTTATTTCGGGCTTATAAAGTATGGCGTGAATAAAATGCAATTGAAAAAGACTGTTACTTATGTGACCCTTCTTCAAATGATTTTTTGAGGTTATACTTATTTCAAAGACAGGTTACAGTCACTGTTAAACTAAACTTATCTTCAAAAGGGCCGTGAGCAGCAATTATTTTAATATGTTTCTATAGACTGGGGTTTCTGTCCTGGATGAATTATATTCGGTCTTTTTACACCCAAACCTGATGCTGCGTCCCATTGTTCTGTCGCAAACTCCAACTTTTGTAACCTGGTAAGCGACCAGGGTCTCAGCAGTAATAAAAATATGCTGTGACATAAAAATTTTTCAGTATCCTTAAATCGTTAACCTAGTATTTCAATATCCAGAGACACTAAATATTCATCCATATTTAGCTACTTCTTTCACTAATGAGCCACAAATTCTGGTCGCCCAACAATTCACTATCTTAATTCGATGCTTTGTTCTATTTCAGGAAAATAATACAGTGAAAATACATCAACAATACGAATACAGGCATTTAATATTCTCATAATTCTTAATGAGAGTTCGATAATCCTACAAATGACTCGTTCATTATCAATTGCGAGCTGAAAATTCTGTAACATCTGTTTCGCCTTCCAACAGTATTCGGGTGCATTAATTAAACTTAATTAATTGATTAATGATCTACTTTATACGTAATAGGTATTCGATTAATTATCTTTTGGCGAGTCCCTTTCAACGAAATGATAAAATAATTATAGATAATTACCTTAAAATATTTAATGCATTATTAATGCTAATTAATTGATGCTTCATTCATTTTTAAATAAGTAGAACTTGGTGGTGTGATACCCACAAATCATGGTCGTCCCAGTCACGGGCAAGACTATGATATGTGCGTGTGGATTAACCTTAAGCCGATGGTCCTGCGCTCTGAATTGATTACTGGTTGCGTCGATCCATAAAGCTTTTGTTAAAGTGCAAAAAGAAAGTCACAAAATGATTGAAATCATGTATTATAGTTTCGTTTCTATACAAAACGTCACGCCATGCCCGAAGGCTTAGGCAGTGACAGTCTCAACGAGTTATAAGAACGTTGGGTCTATTCATTCGAGAAAGGATTTCATGCATATGACAAATTAGAAGATTACATTCAGGATAAGAATGCTTGGAAACATGCTGGTCCTGCTCCATAGGAGAATCAAGGGTGTAGACAAAATCAAACTGGTTGATTTATGAATTAACTTTATAGATATACTGTTTCTTTTTTGTGTTTTTATTTTCTGTTTAATTAATGGTTATTAAAATTATCTGTAAATATGTGAGTACCATTTGTCTAAATTTCTTTAGAAAATGAATAAGTTTACCTCTGCTGGTAATACTTTGTTCTTATAAGTAGCATACTCTGGGTGCATCGTCCTCACATAATATTAAATTAATTTTTGTTTACCAAATTATGTAAAATCATTATTTGAAAAGAGTAACTTTGGAGTTTCGTGTCCATTTTTCTCCATAAGATTATGACGTTCAAAAGTGCCGTTTAATGGCCTAATTGAAATAAACGTTTTGACTTTGACTTTAACTTTCCAGGTTACTCACTGCTAGGAAAAAGCCTCTCTTACTTCACCGGCTTTTTGCAAGCCACGACGGAGATGGCGGGAAAAAATCAACAGATTCCGTCGAAACAGAACGTCTTTTATAATGCGCACAGCAAAGGAGTAGAACTCTCTGCCTGCTGGAAAAAAGTAGCAGGAAGTTGTTAAGTAAATTAACTTTTTTTAAGAGTATTATTATATCAACTGTATCCTTAGCTGTTTGTCTCAAAAAAGCGTAGGAAATCCCGCTGTTCAAAGCGCCTGTTAAAAAATTAACAACACGTTTAAGATTCTGTCTACTCTCAAAGGCGGTCAAGCGAAGGCGTTGGTAATTTAATTAATCGAATATGCGTTAGTAAGGACACTGACTGTTTTTATAGGAAAATACACAGGTGGGTACTAATAATAATTAAGCAAAGGTATGTCTACCCGATTTTTGCAAAAACAACTCTTAAGATAAAAAAAATGACAGCTTTTTTTTTATGGATGGGAAATCATCAAATGACTTCTTCCGCTCTGGGTGGAGCGGGAGGGCGTGTCAGACTCTTCCTGACTAAAACCCATCCATGTTCCTTCTAAAGCCCTTTGCGTTCCAGGGCCGCGGTGACTCTTTCGAAAAAATTTCGCAACCCTGGCACGTTGACAGCTATTCCCCACATTTTGTCGAGTTATGGGAACAAACATGTACTGCATAGTTGTTAGAGTTTTTTTTTCCTTTTAAAATCGTTGACATGATCATGAAGAACTTTAAAAAAAAAAAAAAAAAAAAAACAACCATAAAAAAATAAGACTCAGAAAACATTTTAAGCCGCCTGTCAGTTATAAGTTTTTGACACTCGTTAGCAAGGGTCAAATGCTCATGATTGTAGTAACTAAACTATCTCTAAGACCTCGATAATCACTCTCCGAGTTTATTAAACGATCCATCTTCCTCAAAACCTAGATATTGTAGGGTTTATTTCGGCTAGCATAAATAACTACCGTTACTCTCAATAAAGATCCCGCTAAGCTCAAATTTCGTGACCCATATTCCGTCATTTTGGCTCCGTGATTGATGTGCAAGTGACAAAGGAAATGGAGGCCCTTTAATGTAACTAGATCCTTAGAGGGCAGAAAAAGTGTGAGCCAGACACTATGTAGACATCAAACGAAAAAGTTATACACAGGGATCCATCAGACGAACCTTTCTGCAAATGAGCCGGAATACGGAAGTTTTGCTTTGGTGGTAACAGTTTGAATATTAATTTGTTGTGCAAAACCAAATAATGAGTCCGTAGTGATAAAGGAATAGTGTTGCATACTTCCGTCTCTCTTCTACATTGGAATCATGATGAAATTGGCCTGACATAGCGGGGGCACAATTGTGACTCTCCAACGAGACCTTTTGTAGCTGATGTTTCTAAAATTTTCTATGTAATTTATTGATCACCATAGTCAAGGTGAATTGGTGATTTCAGACTTATAGTCCAAGTTTTCCTCTGGTGTTATACTTAATCGATGTCAGCGATTTCTAAAAAAGTCGTGTCTTGAAGTGCGTATCAATCAGAAACGCCGCATTAATCACCATTCACACATCTTTATTTTCTAGCCAAGGACCACTCTTTGTACTTTCCATTTAAATATTTTTAAAGACGAATTAATAAGCTTTATTAAATATATGCCAAGAATCATTGCCTTGTTGTAGTGTTATAGGTTCCAAGTATGTAACAACTCCAAGCTTCTGTCTTCTCCAAGATCCTTACTATTGACGAGATAGTTTACAAATATCTTGTTTCCTTGATCATGTCTCCACGATCTAACTAACAAAGTTATTTACGAATATTGGACTCCTTAATGCACGTTCCTAGACTAGATCAAAGACTATAAAAAGTGTGCAGAAATAGTATCTGGCAGTTAATAAGGCTCGTGGGGTTTAAAAAAAGATGCTTTCATACAGATGACTAAGCCTTTGATAGGTCTTGATGTTTTATACTACGATCACCTGTTCTTAACTTTGTGCATGCAAAAAAACGAATTGTTATACTGGCTTTGTATAACCGCACAATAAATCACAACATACGCACAAAAAAAATCGCACACCAAGATTGTATTATGCAAGTGGCTGTACTAAAATGGGGTAAAATCGGGCTGGGGTTACTTCAAAAATGTGGCCTGTATACTTTTCTCAATTGGTTGGGCGGTTAGTGTAGCAGAGTTAGAGTATGTAGAGTAATTCAAATAATCACCCGCTGTTTTATACTATACTGCCACCTACGAGTCTCAAACAGAATCAGGGCTGTAAATTTTGTAGTTTTTTGTGTATTTTATAGTGAATCGCCCCTAAAACTCATGTATTTTATTTATGCATCCCGCAATTTTGCTGTTGACTACCAAAACTGTTTTGGGCTTTAAGTGGAATTGAAGTACATATAAAATTTGGGGTTTAAAGTGGAATTAATTAATGGACCGTAGAATTGTTGGACCCAAAACTTTTTATATTTCGTAGATAAAAAAAATAAAATTATCGAAATTCTATCTATTTTTTGGAAGTTCTTCTTCATCAGCTGGAGTCCGTTACTACAGCAGTTTAAAGGTTCCTTGTATGGATGTCCCTAGTCAATGCCGTAACAAAAACCTTTGCCAGAATAACGTCTCTTAAATGTATGTCAGGTTGATCAAGAATCACTAGTTGAAAAAGAAATCTATTGGCACAAAAGTCAAAAGTCATTATTCAAATTAGGCTGAGTGCCAGCACTTTTTGAACGTCAAAGTTCTACATAAAGACAGTCCCCCAAAACGCCAGCCCTTCACCACTTCCTAGTGTTTTAGCACAGTTACAGAGGTGTACCTTAGCATTAAACAAGATTGTAATCTGTCAAAACAAACTATCAACTGTATGTGTGTTTGCTTGAGGTAGATTAAACGTGCAAAGGGATGTTTAGGAGTATAGGACCTACGGTATTTAACATTTCAAGGCTTAGAGAAAATTAGGAGTCAGTTCAGAAGTTTGGAGGGTTACAAACAAATTAGGATTTGATCATGATCTTGGGAAATTGCTCGAAACTCTTGAATGCTTTCAATATGATTAGTTGAAAGTTAGTAATTAGTTTTCTTACCATTTTGTTTGCCTATGACTCCAAAAACTTGGATGACTTTAAAAAGAAAAAAATATCAGCGATTGACATAGACACTAAGCTATATAAAATAATGTCGATACCAGAAGTATGAATTGACGTAAGGGACATTTACCAAAAATGCCAAATTGCCCCTACGACAATTCACGTAAGGTTCATTTACGCAATATGCCAAAATTTGCCTTACGTTAATTAATATTTCTGGTATCGTATGATGATCGTGCTTTTGGCAGAACCATGATTCAATTTAAAATATATGTAATCATTTTAGAAAAAAAACCGGCCAAGTGCGAGTCGGACTCGCGCACCGAGGGTTCCGTACAAACCTGTAGGTATATATTATTAAAAATATTTTTATTAAATGATATAACTAAAAATTTATGCTTTTCGCAATTTCCCCTTTATCTGTGCTATAAGACGTTGTTCTGTACCAAATTTCAAGATTCTGAGTTCACGTGAAATACCCTGTAGGGTTTGATTCTCTTGCGAGTATCGAAAATTTTCAGCATAAACGGCTGTATCTTTTGATTGCGTTGGCTTAGAAGTTTGATTTTTTCACAGCTCCAAAAGACAGTAGACCTGAGTACCTATTTGATATGAATTTCACCTTGATACCTCCACGCGTTTCTGAGAAAAAGGGTATTAACAGACAGACAGATGGACATACAAAAAAAGCAACAAAGTGATCCTATAAGGGTTCCGTTTTTCCTTTTGAGGTACGGAACCCTAAAAATTACTATTACTAATTTTTAATTTCACTCAAATCAACAAGAGAGAAGCGTTCACAGAAAACAGCGGACGGTTGTTCATCAATATTTGTGAACACACAAACAAGAATTCCAAATAGCTCGACTAAACGTATTACCAGAGTTAGGCAAAATATTCACCATTGTGTAATGTTCCCCGAAATCTACAAATATTGAGTTAGTATCAAATTATAGTGTGTTCGCACTGTCAGCAGCAAATATGTGTGGCCGGTAATGCACACAAATCTTGTGTTTTGTACCAAATCGTCACTGTGAGGTGTGACATGGATACTGACGATTATGAAATTATTGTAAACAATATGGCAGAAGATGTGGCTTAATGACTTTGCGGCTGAGCGGTTGTTTTGCGTCTTCAAAACCTGTATGATCTTCACTCAGATCAACAACGTATTGTATACAAGCTGAAATTTTAATGGTTGTTTTCTCGCAGAGAAATGAGTTTGACTTGTTAATCAATCGATATAAGAATAACAATCGTGATAAAAAAAAATACTACGAACTGACCATTTATGAATCGTTTTTCACTTTATCGGCGCACCGCCGCAGTAGTACCTACGTCACGTCTACAGAGTTACTATTGCATCTCACGCTTTCGAGTTTATGAATATTTTTTAAGCTATTGCATAGCTTTTATCGCGGGCTTTGAGCGCGGCGACCGAATCAAGAAATTCCGTAACGAAAATAAACCTTACACCCCCCACTCCGACCGGCACAGCGGTGCGGCGTTGGAAGCCGTGCATCGTCTAACGTCGTTTCAGTTCGGCAGACTTCGGCATGGTGTTTGTGTGCGTGCGACTAGACGAGTGAGTTCGAGCCTGCGACTAGTTGAACCTTAACTTGCATGTATATGGTACGACTGTACGAAGCTCGCACGGATCGAGACGAGCTGCTCCGAAATCGGACGAATATGTAAGCAGCTGTTTGTGAGAAAGTATATAGGTGTATATATATTTATTCAATAAAAGAAAAAAAATTGTTTTCTTATCGGTCACCATGCTCAAAAAGTGTAACTTGAATTAATATCAAATAAAAAACTTGAATTTATATCAAAGAAAAAAAAATACTACTACTACTACTAAGAAAAAACATTATAATTGAATAAGTTGATAAAAAATGCTATGCAATAGTTTTACCGCGGCAGTCCCCGAGTGCCACACGTGTTTTTTTTATTTATTTTTTTATGTTTAGCTTTATGTTTCGATAATACTATTCATGGCTAATAATAAAATGAAATGGGTGTTCTGCCGCGGGAAAACAACCATTAAAATTTCAGCGTGTATAGAAGACAAGTCATACCCTAACATCTCAGCTCTAAAAATCAGCGCAAGCACTATCGGTACCGATCGGTATCAAGATAACTACGTAATACGTAAACACGCGCCGGGTATTGGCTCGCGGTAGTTACTTTCTTAGTATGCTATTTCAGAGAGCGAGCAACGCAGATATAGTTTATACTATGTCATTGTGGAAGATAGGTTATGTTGTGCCACCCATTATTATAACAGTTAGCCTGTTCCGTCTCAATACTAAAAGACCTAATTCCAGTTTTTGTGTATTTAACTATTCCACCAGTTGTTATGGAAACACAGTGTCACATTTCTATCTGATATCACAATCGTCAAGGCTGTTATCATTATGTCAACAATCAACATTTACATTTATAGTCAGTGGATATACACAGCACAGTCACTTTACATAAAGTTACTACTGCATGCGTAATTATTTAATAGTTGCCAATCTGTCTCGCCGAGTCCCTTCACTTCATCGTCATCTTCCGCATCGTTGTCGCACACATATGCTATTGTGGTTCTAGAAACTTAGGTACCTATAACAAATTAAGCCTCCTTTCTTAAGCCTTTTTTACAACCAGATTACCTTTGTCAAAATTTAAAAAGCGACTACTTAAATGCAAATGCAACTTTTAATGTTTTTAAAAACTTTTACAAATTTACTTGCATACCTCAAATTAGCCTTTAAAATTTAGAATGGTTTTGCACAAATACGAAAACGTAGTTAGCCCCGGCTAAAACAATATTTTTAATTATTTCACTAGCCTCTCAAAAAGTGGACTAGACTGTAAGCCCGGTGCCAAACGGAGCAGCGCTGGTGGGCCATAGACAATTATTTATCTAAAGGCTGATCACGGAAAAAATCATTATACCCACTAGGTCTCTGCGAATAAGTCTGTGGGTTAGCAATTTGTTCTGCAATATGCTGCTTGTTCAGGTCGGAGAAGGACACGAATTGATGAGTGTCATAACCGTTTAGCTGCGTTTTAGAAGTAGTTTCTATGTCCGGATAACCAATGGGGTGCAGTCCAGCGTAAAATGGACGGTCACGTGATTCGCCGAAGCAAGGAACGATGGTCAGGATAACAATAAAAGCTAGTGTCGACATGATGACCTGCAAAACAAGAAATAGTATATTACTACAAATGATACCTTTATTACCTTAGTTAATGTACACGAAAGCGGAGAAGTCTCGCAAAAGCCGCAGTTAACCTATCAGAAGGTGTTCCACAACTACTCCGCAGGGAGAGTACAACTACGATTCATCATCATCATCAGCCGAAAGATGTCCACTGCTGGACGGAGGCCTCCCCCGAAGAGGGGGGGTTGCCATAATTGCCACGCTTGGCAGGCGGGTTGGCGATCGCAGTGTAGCTGTTGGATTGCACAAAATCAAAATCAAAAGTCATTTATTCAAATTAGTCGAACGCCTGCCCGTCACCACTTCCTGAGAAGCAGAAGTGGCGCATCAAACTCCCCAGCACCACACCTATGTAAAGTTTTAAAAACTTGAAAGTAAGTTTACAAAACATGACACAGAGAATGCTACTGCCCATTCTCTGGTGAGTCCTTTAGTAGTCTCTTACGACACCCACGGGAAGTGATGGGATGGTGGTATTTTTTAACGTCCGTCACCATACCGAACACTACGACTACATTTTAAAAAAACATTGAACGATGTGAAAGAAAACAAATTGGCTTGACAGTTGTCAGAGAAAATAGGAGACGAAAACTTGCAGTGTAATTTATAATTTTTGTGCGTCATTTCTGGCGGAATGAATGGGTTTTCTTTCCATTTTTACTTTTATTTCTTTTTTGCTGAACCCAAGTAATAAAGGACTAGGGCAGGAAGATGACGCTGATGAAGCTTCCATTGATCAACGGCCCCAAAGACTGATAACACCTACCTAAAATTTGGAATACATTACATGTAAAATAATGGTGTTTGACTGCATTCGTTTGCACTGTATTAAAATTAATCTCCCAATCGACTTTCGGTCTTGGTGGCAGATAAGATAAGTATGCAAGAGATACCTATTATAGTTTAGAAGCGTGTGCGTAAACACAGGCGCAACCTCGGTTACTTTTTTTTTCTCTTACTATCCTCTGCCCGCGGTTTCGCCCGCATGCATAGTATTTTCATGGGTTTTAATGTTATTGTACGGAACCCTAATCCTTTTTCTATATTAAGTTACCCCTTATAAGATCAGCTACCTGCCAGTGCAAGACCCGGCAATATTGGTCAAGCCATTCCGGAGATTTATGAAACTACCTATAGTTTAAGGGCCGTTTTCTAATTCCTCGTAGAGATTTTTAAAGTGCCATCATCATGGCCGATTAGGGCAGGTCTCACATAGAATAAATTCCTATCTATTTAGAGTTAAAACACAACGTTTGTTCGACTATTATTTACGATCGATCTTCGTTTGTACAGTTGTATTTACACAGACAAAAATAATAGACTGTATAGTACCTGATATAAAAACGATAAAAAACTTACATTCGTTGTAATTGGTTTTTAGTTTTATGCATTCAATATCTAAGACCATGAGACTCTAGGCCCGACAGCATAATTATAGTAAAAGAAATCTACAGCTGCCATCGACACGCCCTTGAACTATGTGTGGCGGAAAGTTAAAATTATCCAGGCAGGCCGGCCGCATACGTACTGTTTCCTGAAAGTTTCCTGATACGGAATTCAGATTCGGAGCCCTGAATGCTTGCCTTTCCCACAAAATGTTTAACAAGGCGCACGCGGAAGAAAAAAAGAAGGTTCTGGAGTGGCAAGCGCGTACCGGAAGACGCAGCGTTGGAAGTCCTCCCACGAGATGAACCGATGACCTGGTGAGGGTCGCGGGTAGCCGATAAATGCGAGACGCACAGAACCGGTTGTTGATATGATGGTGATGATGATGAGGCCGCACACGTTTGTCTATTTTCATAACGAGCTAATTATGCTGACGTTTCTATCAAAAACAAGCCGTGTGATCGGGTCACAAGAACGGAAATTCGAACGTCTCACGCAATTCCGAATCTGAATTTCTAATCGGAAAACCTAATCAGGAAACCGTTCGTATGCGGCCAGCCTAATAATGCCTCTACATTAAAAATACGGCAAAGTGAGAGTCGGACTGGTGGTGTATGGATCTTTGATCTCAATCCTGGGAAAACCTCATATTTACCTTAATTCTATTATTTGCAATGAAAGCAACCATAGCTACACATCTTTCTCTATGAACATTTAGAACTAACACGCTCCCTTTCTTAATTTCTTAAGATCAAAAACACTGCCGTACAGACAGATACATAGCGAATATGAATAGATTAAAAATAAGGGTAGGTACCGGTGACCCTTTCACGGAACCCAAAAAATATATATCTTTAAGAATTTAATAAAAGGTGAGGTTCTTCATAAATTCAGTTGAATTCCTAGCTTCTATTATCCATAAAAATATGGCACCCTAACATAAACTAATAGGTCCTTGAGAAGAAAATCGTCCTTTGTAAACTCATATAAATCCAGATTCACACAGAGGATCTTCAAACTTACCTGCCTATACAATCAAACTGTTGACCTTACCTAAATCGATTTGTTTTGTTAGCTTCAAATGGGTATTTTTAAAGAGTTTGTGAATACTTAGTCATCTACACAATTTTATCAAAAAAAAACACGATTGAATTCAAAGATTGGCGCCTGTTTGAGTCTTCTTGAGTCCTGTGAATGATGAATGAACCCAACGAATCGTTACTGGTCTCATAGAAACACAACCTGCACCACAGCACTGTTAACATTATAACTATATAATGCTATCAGCGCCAGCATCCCACCCATACGCACAAAAAACACTTTGGAAATAGTGTCATTGTGCTTTTGTTTCCTACAACCGGGTTCTTTAAGTCTAGAGTGAATAGGTTAGCCTCATGCTCTATCGTCGATCACATCATCGCTTTCAAAATCAGCTATAATAGCGGTCAAACAAGCCTATCAATAATAATAATAAAGCAGCTAGCAGTAGCTTTTTTTTTTTATGGATGGGAAATCATCAAATGACTTCTTCCGCTCTGGGCGGAGCGGAAGGGCGTGTCAGACTCTTACTGACTAAAACCCATCCGTGTTCCTTCTAAAGCCCTTTGCGTTCCAGGGCCGCGGTGACTCTTTCAAACAAATTCCGCAACCCTGGCAGGCTCCGGCCCTAGCGGGCCCCGTCTTTTATGCTGACATCTCTTTGAGGCGCGCGTGAAACACAACGCGCCATCGACCCGGGCCTGGTGGTGATCGGACAGCGAGCCACCCAACGCTCGCTGTCTGCAGGCCCGCGCCTACGGTGGCCTTGGACCCAGTTCCCGATACCGGTGGGCTACTATTTAATATGTTTTTTTTTTGTTTCTGTATTTTTTAAGAAATATTTAAAAATGTAAGAAATTAGTTAAAAAAATGAATAAACGGAATAATAATAATAATATATATATATTACCTGCTTTTCTAAACTATATTCCAAATCAGCTCTGTTCACGCAACTGGTAACACATGCAAGCACAATTTTAATATAATATATAGTTTCTTATTAAATTATCTTCATATAAAATCATTAGTTTGATTTTCCATGGTACAAGAAAAATAATAAGAAAAATAAATTGCTTTTATTTATCTTTGGTTCGAGTAATCTATAATTTCCCAGTAGGTGCTGTTACATTCATTTGTCTGAAAGTACTGGCATTGAAATATTGTTATGTTTCTTGTATTACCTACCTACAATAATACTTGTTCAATGTTTCAAACACTTGGTGGTAGATAAACAAAATAATATTTCACCTTTTAGGTACAGACACACATTGCCAGCGTTGCGGAATTCATTCGAAAGAGTCACCGCGGCCCTGGAACGCAAAGGGCTTCAGAAGGAACACGGATGGGTTTAGTCAGTAAGAGTCTGACACGCCCTTCCGCTCGACCCAGAGCGGAAGAAGTCATTTGATGATTTCCCATCCTTAAAAAAAAGGCACAGACACACATCAAGCTACCCGAAACTGTCAAATTTTCTCATTCAACCTTGAACCTAATACATTCGCGATAAAGTTGAAAATTTATTAAAGAAATTTGATGTAGCTTGATGTGCTGGCGTCTGTACCTATAATTATTATTATATTAAACATAGGATTGTAAAGGCTTCGGTGAACAATCGACTTTCAAGGACTACAATTTAGTCGCAGATATTTAACCCATTCGAGATTTCATATAAAAACTCCATAACAGATTAATTAATTAATGAGGTTAATGTTATTAATTAAATAATATATTATCTTTTAAAATGTTATTTTAATTTTATAAATAGAACATCGATAACTAAAACATTTAAAACATATTTACTTGTATAACAAAAATCTTTGTATGTCTCTTAAATCCGATTCGCATTTTCATTAAACGGACTTGGTCTGACTGGATACGTTTGTGGGTTAGCCAAGTTTGCAGCAACTTGATCTCTATTTACAAAGAAGAAAGGCTGGTTATCCTGTGGCAGTGTATTCAGCATGTTAGCGTAGTTCCTGTCACCGTTCAACTGGGCTGGTATTGGCTCGTTCTGGAATCTGTCGAATATTCCAGAAGCTACTGGGATGTCCGGGAACCCGATTGGTCGGATTCCAGCGTAGAAGGGTCGCTGGCAGAAACAGGGCACGATGGCAAGGACGAGAATGATGGCTACTTTCGACATGGTGATCTGAAAATTATAGAAAAGTGATTTGATTAGTTTACTCAAGTGATATGTGAGTCCCAATGAATTGAGAATCCAAATCCAGAACTTAGCAAACTCTACTTTAACATATTACATCGTCAAACTTTAGAATTACAGTTGATTTCGACAAGTTCTAAACTTCAAATTCTCAATTCATAAATCTTACCCTATACTAGGCGTTTACTCTGTATTTTGTATATATTTAGCACCAATCATAATAGATTGTTTGCAAATTTATTTGTAGGATGCGGAACCAAAAACCCGTTGTCCGTAACATAGCGATACGACACCACTGCGCAATCACAAATGCATAAATTACACTCGTATGCTTTTTCTATAAAGAAATCTACTCGGTATTGTATCCAAGGGTTTTTCCAAACTTTTACTTTCTGTTTCATTTGTAACGATGTAACTGGCAGTTTGCTACATCACTGGTCAAGTCAGTAATATCTCAATAGTTATACTAAGTACAGTCGTCGAGTATCTGTCACCGGAAAATAGCAAACTCCATAAGATCATAAAATAACTTGAGAGATTGTAAACTCTCGATAAATTGACCACTGAACATTTGGAATACTATTTTACGCATCAAAATTTTATAGTCTATAATTTCGCGAAGTTATTCCGAGAAATTGTGGACTATCATAAACTGGCGACCAATCAGGTTTCTAGTTTACAATTTATCTGTTTTGGTGTGATAGTTAAATTGGAAACTTGGCTCCTCATTGGTCTTTGTTTTCTCTGAAAAGACCAATGAGAGCTTTGTTTCCAGGTTCACTTTCACACGAAAACAGATAAATTGTAGACTTGTGCTCTGATTGGTTGCCATTTTATTATAATCCACAATTTCTCTGAATAACTTCGCGAAATTATAGACTATAAAATTTTGATGCGTAAAATAGTATTCCAAATGTTCAGTTGACAATTTATCGAGAGTTTACTATCTCTCAAGTTATTTTATAATCTTACGGAGTTTGCCATTTTCCGGTGACATATCTAAACAACAGATTATCGTCTTTAACATGACTTTCTCAACACTTGAAGATTTTATGAGCGAATGAGCAACACGAAGGAAATTAATATTTGTGTTTCCAACTTTAGATACACTGTTTTATCTAAAATTGGAACAATAAACATTTACTTTTTTGTTTTAATCTAAATAGCAAATAAGGAAAAAATGTACGGTGTTTTTTAATTTTATGATTAGTCTGTATATAATTTAATTTATTTATATTTTAAAATTTTAATTTATAGATGGAGATTTAATTTATTGATTTTATTTTTAATTTGAGTATTTTAATTCAATGTATTTGTTTGACATTATTATTTTTATTTTATTGTTTCTGTTTTATTTGTCCGACTAAATATTTCCTTTTATTTTTATGGTTACTGTGCAATAGGTGTAAATTACCTGAATAAATGAATTTACTTAAAAATAAACCATCGCCATATTCGGGTACAAATTTATTTATTTTAAAAAGGTGTCGTCTTAAAAACAATTACTGAGGTTCAGTCTGTCAAGCCATTTCCCAACTGCATTGGAGGCGGCTTCCAGTCTAACAGGATGCAGCCGAGTACCAGTATCTTACATGGAGTGCCTATTCTGACCTCCATAACCGAGTAACTGGGTACCGAGTAACACGATAACCCTTTTCTGGCTTTTGACTATCCGTAAATGTCCTCAAATTAGAGCGGAGACCAACAGCTAATCGTGATTTGTGGAAAAAAAATGTATTTCTAAACCTTCTTTTAGCCACTTTGAAGTTATCTTTGAAGTCCCAGTTAGTTCTAACCCTGGGCCATCTAAACTATCTATCTGTATTGGATATAATATAATAAAGCTGAAGAGTTTGTTTGTTTGAACGCGCTAATCTATGGAACTACCAGTCGGATTTGGAAAATTATTTTTGTTTCGTTCGGGCACCAACATAACGCATTAAGATAGGCAAACACGAGATATGTGCGTATGAAGTCGCGGGCAGAAGCTAGTTATATGAAATATTTGTTATTTAACCCCGCGTTAGCAACTAACTCTTAGTTAAAAGATTACACTGTTTTGCGCAAGGGGCCCAAAAAACCATATATCAGAATTGTATCACTTGACTTCAATACTTTTTTGTGCACCAACAATTAATAATCAAGTACATAATTTTGACACTTTTTCCAATATTTAAACATTCCAAAAAGAACTGCCTTCTTTACCAACTTTTCACTTTCACTTAAAACTAAATTAACGTGATAATATTTTTGTACTACATTTTACGAGACCCGCTTTCAATATCTTTTCCCTCAAAGTTAACTCTGAATATTGACTCACTCTGTATTTAAAGTTATCGTAAAAACTCACATTTACCTGTATTTTTAAACTGAATGGCACAAGTGAATGGGACGGCTACCTCGACTGGAATGTTTGAGCATAAAACGCACTCCAATATATAGTACTTTGGTTCGTGCCCTCATGATAGGAGTATAGTACCTACGGAACATCCATAGAGCAAAGAATCTGTGAAGCGGGTCATCCGGTACTGTTTTTTCCATCGCTGGAGGAAAATTGACAGGGAGGCGTTCCAATTGAAACGCAGCAAAAAATACTTTGTTTTGAATGATTTCAAACCATTATATTTTACAATACGGTTAGCAGATGTCGAAATTATTATCGATTAGTTTTGCTTGCGGCTTCGCCCGTGTGACATACGAAAATTATCCTAAGGAAAAATATATATTTCCGGGATAAAAAAAAATCCTTAGTGCTCCTAAATCTGTTCAGCAGTTTATGGTCAAAGCCAAACAAGCACACAGAAAAAGTACCGCATTTATAATATTAGTACGGATTTGAAAGATATGCTAGTTTAATAAATAGGAAATGTGATTAGCATTTGAAGCCCAAAGACAAAAAAATAAGTGGATGTGATGCCAGAAAATGTAGTGAATTAAAGCAGACAGGGATAATGGACGAAGAAAACGTTTTGAGTTTCGGAAGATGAATATTGTATAACCTTTTCAATAGACAATTTTTCGTTCAGAATCTCAGACGATTTAGAAGGAAAGTTGTACGACGTAAAATTTTAATTAAATCCCTTTGACATCTTTTTTGGGGCAATAGAATTTAAATCGAGTGTCTGCGCAGGTCTTAAATATTGAGTATAGTTAATTGATTGTGTCCACCTTTCTGTGACATTTATTGTCGATTTGCTACAGTCGTTATTTTTCTTCGTATAAATTGTTAGGGTATTATGCCTATTTACATTTTGATTGTTCTGCATGGTGTCGGACATAAAAGAGTAGCACCACCCCATCACTTCTCGTGGATGTCGTGAGAGGCGAATAAGCCAACCAAAGAATGGGAAGCAGCATTCTCTGGGCATTGCAATAGCTACACTGCGATCGCCAACCCGCCTGCCAAGCGTGGCGATTATGGAAAACCCACTCCTTTTTAGGGAGGCCTATGTCCAGCAGTGGACGGATTCCGCTGATATGATGATGATGATGATAGACTGAATTTGTAAGACCAAAATATCTTCTCATATTTTGTGAAATTACATTTTCATCGCGTAAGTTATGTATGAAAAGTATCAATAAGACATGCACGATTGACAGAAAATAACTGTATCCTGAGTTTTACAAACCAACTAGGTTTGTAGAACTCAGGATATCACCAAGGCATGTATTTCTTTTTCTGTAATTCGAATTAAAATCGTGTTTAATTTAGCTTTACATATAACCTTTTTTTTTTTAAGGATGGGAAATCATCAAATGACTTCTTCCGCTCTGGGTGGAGTGGAAGGGCGTGTCAGACTTTTACTGACTAAACCCATCCGTGTTCCTTCTAAAGCCTTTTGCGTTCCAGGGCCGCAGTGACTCTTTCGAACAAATTCCGCAACCCTGGCAGGCTCTGGCCCTAGCGGGCCCCGTCTTCTCTGCTGACACGACCACAACCTACTTCTGTATTTGGGTTGTGAAAGAAATGAGTGTTTTACTTATTATAATATTTAGTTCTGTATACCACTTTTTTCAGTCTGTCCACACCCACTGCAGTTCAAAGATTAAGTGGAATAAATTCCTCGTAGTGGTATTAATTCTAAATGAGTTCTCCTCTATTGAAACGCATCCTTGTATTTGCTATAGCAGGCAAGAGGGTTGGTAAGCGCTGCGCTCATCCTCGTAAACCAGTTTTATCTACGCACCTACTATAGAAATGAGATCATGAGCAAGAATATAAAGTTTTCCCATAGTTATAACGAGTTAAGCTTTGCTTGGACAGATTAAGTCTGAACTTGAAGTACAGACGCCAGCACATCATGCTACAACAATCTGTCAAATTTATTTAATAGATTTTCAACTTTAAAACATTAGGGTCAAGGTTGATTGGAAAACATTGACAGTTTCGGGTAGCTTGATGTACTGGCGTCTGTACCATTTTGATTTATCCAGGGATTTCTTATCTCATTATGGTACTCGATTGACTTGGTATCCCAATTTGGTTTTTCCAGAGGGCTAAGGATAAGTTTACTAATCATATTGGTAAACTAGCTTCTGCCCGCGACTTCGTCCGCGAGGAATAGTTACTTGGGGCAGACATTTTTATTTTAAAATTATGAAGTTTAGTAAAGTTTCAGTCAATGCTACTGAACAGAGAAAGAATAGATAGATATGGATAGTTTAACAAATGTTCGACGTGATTCTTAAAATTGGCATAACTTTTTTTTTTATGAACCGATTGACATGAAACAAACACTAAATGTAAAGTGAAGCTTACCACAATGTATAAGTGAAAACCACATATAAATCGGTTAAGCCATTTCTGAGATTAGATAAACAGACAAAAAAATCTTACAAATATTGTTTTGCTGTTTGTGCTATTTGCGTAAAGGTCCCAATATTTTTTTTCTCATAAATCTTCCATGTGCAGATCCGTTTCATTTTTATTATATGTATATTGATTGTGAATGTTTGTGAAGATGTTTGGTACTAGACCGATAGTATTTGTGTGAAGTATGCTGGTGAGATCGCTCAGGATGGAGCAGTAGGGAAAAATAAGGGAAGGCCTTTGCCAATAGTGGAAAATAAACTAGGCTAGCATAGTAAAAATGTTTATGGATAAGCGTAACAGCTTGCATACACCTAATCCGTTATCAGCCGAAGTGTGCTCGGGCGTCGTCGGCTAAACTCGGCCGATCGAATCAAATGCATGTAAAACAAAGAGAGCGCGTACAACCGCCATCGTCCGATCACCCCTGAAAATGGCCGATCAACCGGCGAGTCCTTAGCTTTGTTTTTTCGTTTTTGTCACTAACTTCCAAAATTAAAATTATTTTAGACTTTGTCGTGTTTTTATTTGGAAGTGTGTTGAATCTTTTTTTTTCACTTTTAGCTGTGATACCAATTACCCGACGTCATTTTGCTTACTTGAACGACGCAATTACATCATCCAAGTATGCAAAATGCTCATCAAATAAAAACTGCTGGGATACATTGAATATTTTTTTTACGGGACCATTGGCAAGTATACCGCATCGAACGAAAAAGAATCACATACATCGGATCAGAAACCTCGGGTAACCGGTGTACATACACAAAACATTTTTAAAAAAATACCCACCGCATTGAAAACCTCCTCCTTTTTTGGAAGTCGGCTAAAAAGACTTTCCTTTTCGCATCAATACAATTGAAGCGCAATTATCTCAAAACAAGGTAACAAGAACATTTATCCTTATTGCAGTGGACCCTGAAGAATTGCCTCACAGGGTACTCAGTGGAAGTTGGAACCACTGTCACAGGCTAATTATATTTTTTTATATTCTTTTATTGCCTTCTCTAATATCTTCTAAAGCCCACAAAAAGCTCACGACTGGTACATTACTTAAAACCGCGAATACGCATATCCTCGCCCTTTATTTGCATGATCACTGAGTCACATACGATTCTTACAAGTTACACTTTTTATCTGATCGGCAGATGTCACGATATTGTAATAATGACAGCCATTGATCTGAATTTCGTGGTAACGGATGAGTAGCGATGCATTCTTGTGATTTGGACTTTAATGCTTATGTCCTGATTTGATTAAATAGCTGTTCCCCTTTCGGAATGTAAGTATTCTGATAAGCAATTTGGTGCTGATGAAGTGACATTTAATCAGAGATATCGATTTTTTTGGGACAAGCCTGACACACATTCTCAACCACTGCAACTCGTGAAAGTCAGAATCAACAATGGCGACCACCAGAAAAACGTCGAGTCAATGAAAATCAACGAGTCCCAGAGAAACGATTCAACTATCTTGATTCCGCAACGAAATTAATCAGAAAAAACTAGCCGAATTCCGGGTGGATTTTGATTTAATAATTTGAACAAAAAGCGGTAATTGTAACTTAACCATAGTTAGACTTGGGAACTTTTTTACAGGACATCAATAGTTTTCTCAGCCCACGCCAACTAATGAATTTATAAGCAAAATGTTGCTACTTTGGGCTACATTGCATTTTTCGTAGGGATCTCTATTTTTTTTTTTTGAAAATAAGATCATCATCATTTCAGCCGAAAGACGACCACTACTGGACATAGCCTACCCGAAGGATTGCCATAATCGCCACGGTTGGCAGGCGGGTTGGCGATCGCAGTGTTGCTGTTACAATGCACAGAGAATGCTGCTACCCATTCTCTGGGGAGTCCCTTAGTCGCCTCTTACGACAACCACGGGAAGCGTTGCGAAGTGTTGCGAAAATAAAATATAGCTTATAATTTAAGTTAATAATGAAGCTTTCTAATGGCGTAAGAATTTTTTAAATCAGTTAGTAGTTTATGAGCCAACTTTATAATGTTATGTATATTACAGTAACGGTGTATAGTACCTGCTAGCTTTTGCCCGCAACTTTGTCCGCCCAGAATAGTTACTTTGGGCAGCCGTGTATATTTTCTAAACACGCTTAATCATGTTTATTTATCTTTATCAAGTGCCTAAATACAACGTTTACGTTTATCTTCAATAATGACGGACTCCCATACAAACTTAAACCTCACTTTTCACCCTTTAAAGGATGATTTCTGGGATAAAAACTATCCTATGTCCTTAAACTATCTCTATACCAAATTTCATCTAAATCGATTCAGCGGTTTAAGGTTACAGACAGACAGACACACTTTCGTATTTTTTATGTTAGTATTGATGGATAAGTATGGGTAAGTATAGAGTATATATTTCACATGTGGCATTACGGTAGCACTATTCCTTCCACAACAATCCTTATCACTGATAAATTGTCTTTTTGTCTTGAATCTCAGGATAGGTAGGTACTTACATGGATCACGAATCGATTTCCCTGATAAGTCAATAATAATAAATAGTAATTCAATTTTAAATCTTATTTTTATTTATTGTACACCTACCACAGTATAGTCTTTATAACCCAAAGGTTGACTGGTAGAGCATGCCTTGATGCATTAAGTCCGCCCATGTACCACTATTTGTACTAAAGTTTAATAAGTGCAAAAACTTGCCCTCTTCTTCGCTATTCAGATTTTTGATTTTAATATTTTGGCTTCATCTTATTGTTTAAAGTGAAGGAGTTTTCATGTCACCTCCAATCCGCCGCAGTCCTTAGCTATTAAAATAATGTTAAACCAATGTCACGGTAAAACTTATTGGAAGTTTTATATTTAAGATGTTTTCAATATAATTGAAAACTAGTTTCTGATATGATTAACTCAGTCCTACCTATACCAGTTGTAAAAGATGCTTAACAAAGCAAAGAGGTGTCAATATGGATCATATCGGGATCAGTCCCGTTGCGAAGAAATTGAACGTCAAAATTCCAACTTGTGTGTCGTTATTCTACGAAAACAAGTTTTAACTGAACTTAAATTTAAGTAGGTCCACGGCCCTTGCAGGTACCGTTGGATGCACCCATTAGCACATTTTTTTAATGTCAGTAGACTGCGGTTTTTCAGACCAGGCACGAAAGCCGTTTAACAGAAATTATTTTTGTAATTGATTACTTTGAGGTACTCAATGTGAGGACAAGATCACGCCTTTTTAATGGGTATTTTTTTTTCCCTATGGGTATGCAACCCGTTGTTATAAATTCGCCAACCTCCTTTCAATCTCATGTCAAGCCCTATTAATAATACCAATTGTTTGTTCTGTGCAAATCGCAAATAAACATTTTTCTTTCTGTCTTTTCTTTTCTTTCATTCGTCTTTTCTTTCTCTCAAGAGCTCTATGATGACTGACAAACCCAAACTTGATCTTAAAGGCCCTGTAGCGGTATCAATGCCGCCACGTGAAAAACTAAGAAGCAAATTCTGTACCGCAATAAAACGAAATCCTGCATCGTGCAAGCGATTTGAACATATACAACAGTCCGAATATCAACTATCGGGCAGTTGCCCACCAGACACAACAACCGTCTGGTCGGAGAATCCTTCCTTTTCAATAGATGTGTGCGGGACCTTACTAAGGCTGTACCTGGCTGATGATAAGTCCACAATCTAACTAGAAAATTTACTAAAACAGTCGTGTTTGGAAGTTAATTCTCGCCTCGGCTCAGATAATTTTAGATTGATACAAGAGGTCAAGGGAAATACCTACCCAAAACTAGGTCGATACGGGCTGAAACATGGTGATGATTGTAAAATAAACTAGAAGGCATTAACTCCTCTACAGTCCATTAAAATAGATGGACAAACTTTTACAAATCATTCAAACAACCAAAATAAGTACAATGGTAAAAAAAACGCATCAGATTACAATAAAAATAAACAAATAACTAAAATACACTAAAATGTTGACAATTTATTATTATAAGTCAAATTAAAATCACTTTAATCAGGGTTTTTTTTTTGCCTGGATATCTTTGGTAAGACATAGGTACTGAATGCTGAGTTAAAATTTGTCCATCTATTTTAAAGGGACCTTATATAAGTTCTACGACATCACACGTTTACATATTTTCAGTAAAGCAACTTAGTCAGCAGGAAAAACCCAACGATGTAATTGATAACAATGAAATAAAGATTACAATAACAAATAGGTTTCTAGTACAAGGTCATAATACGGATGTTAAGGTACAATACTTTTCAGTGAACTGAACAAGCTCAGCTAAAGGATAATTGTGAGTCAAAATTGGTATTTTGAAGACCAGGTGGAAATTCCAATGAATTTTAACGTCATTGTTATTGTTTTTGCAATGACTTCTTGTTAGTGACATCATGAATATATTATTATGATATTCAATCATTCTTCCTTAACACGTAGTTACAGAACTACTTTTTTTTTTTTTTTTGAGGATGGGAAATCATCAAATGACTTCTTTCGCTCTGGGTGGAGTGGAAGGGCGTGTCAGACTCTTACTGACTAAAACCCATCGTGTTCCTTCTAAAGCCCTTTGCGTTCCAGGGCCGCGGTGACTCTTTCGAACAAATTCCGCAACCCTGGCAGGGTTACAGAACTACTTGAAGATCAATTTATGAATGAATATCTATATCCTAAAATAATTTAATCTATACATCTATACTAAAATATCTATATCTATACTAATAATAAAGCTGAAGAGTTTGTTTGTTTGAACGGGCTAATCTCTGGAACTACCTGTCGGATTTGAAAAAATATTTTTGTACATGATAGTCACATTAATTAAGAAGGCTATAGGCTATATGGGAACGGAAAAAAAACGGGAAATGCGCGTACGAAGTCGCAGGCAATGGCTAGTTAAAAAAAAAGCAACAAAAAAGCTACTACAGAAGTCATAGAAACTAATAGCTTGTAGCTAAGTATCAACAGCTGTGCAGTATTACCAGTTGGTATGCGGATGGGTGACCATTCATTATATACTGAAACTCCTCCGTGCCTCGGGAAGCAAGTTAAACCGTTGGTCCGGCTCTCATTCGTCATTCCTTGACATACATTATGGTACTCGGAAGCCAGAAATACCCTTACTAGGTTGTGAACTCGTGACGATAGACCAAGCAGTCGTTTTTTTTTTTTTTTTATTAGGGTCTTTTACACGACTGTGTACGCCAGTCCCATCGTACCTTATACAGTAGCTCACTTAACTAAATCGTAACTTAGCGAACTTAAAAACTTTAAAGGCAGCCTCCGAATGAGGTGTAGACAATATCTGGTGGAATATACCCACATCATACCTACATAACTGTTAATGGTTGATTAAATCTTCTCTTTCAGACTGAAATCTGACACATTCCGTCAATAAATGGAAGACATCCTCCGGCATTGCACGATATTATTATTTTAGTTTTCTAACTTAACAGACAGTCGCTTCTTGTAAAATACTGGTACTTTGTTCGAAAGAGTCACCGCGACCCTGGAACACAAAGGTCTTTAGGGGAAACACGGATGTGTTTTAGTCAGTAAGAGTCTGATACGCCCTGCCGCTCCACCCAGAGTGAAAGAAGTAATTTGACGACTTCCCATCCTATAAAGAAATAAAAATAAAACATAGTTGGGTAAAAACGAGTAATATTGAGAAATCAAGGGCTATGAAAAGCCCTAACCTTGACCGACTAGATAATTAAACAGGTTATCTTGACTGTTCTTAGTTTAAACATCATTTTTATTTGTTCTCATTGCACAACTTTATTTACAAACACTTTGAGTCATAATCTTCAATAGATAAGAGTGAATTGTTTTATATTCCAAGAGCCCGCGATTATCAGACATTCGTTATTTTATAAAAGCTGAAAGTTTTTCTGTGTATGTCTCCAATACAGGTAATCAACCCCCGACCATTAAGTTTGAATCATGGTGGCTTTGGCTGGTAGCAGGTAGCAAATATTATGATAATGACTGGCCTGTTGGTCAAGTGGTTAGTGACCCTGACTGCTAAACCGGAGGTCGTGGGTTCGATTCCCACCCAGGACAAATCTTTGTGTGACGAGCATGATTATTTGTTCTGTGTCTGTAATTTGTCTATAATATGTATCTATTTGGAAATATATAAGTATGTTTATCAGTTGTCTGGTTGCCATAGCACAGGCTCTGCCTAGTTTGGGATCGGATGACCGTGTGTTAGTTTTCCCAAGATATTATTATAGAAATTATATTATTATATTATGATTATATATTTATATTGTGTGTATAGTTTATTTATTTGTATTATTTATTTAAATGTTTGTATGTAATTAAATATCAATCGCTTTTTATTCACCATATTGCACCTACCACCATTTTCTGCATCACCCAAAGGTTGACTGGTAGAGAATGCCTATGGCATTAAGTCCGCCTCTGTACATTTGTGTGCGTAAAGTGTTAATAAATAAATAAGAGTGTATAAAATTGTAGGTACTTCAAATTCGTTAAAGTATAAAGGTACATTTTTATATAAAAGTACATTAACTAATTTGAGAAACAATTTTATACAACTTTGATTACCTGTTATTAGCCAAGCCACCGTGTTGCAGAATTTGTTCGAAAGAGTTGTTGAAAACATGACGTTTCAGCTACTGTTGGTAGCTCATTTGACAGTTGGACAAAGGTAGAAACATTATTAAGACCGGCCGTTAGATGAGCGAGACGTGCGATAAGACGTGGAGCTAAACGGTTCGGACATGAGCGAATCGAATATTGAAAGACTTGCGATCTTTGTTGTTTGTAGTCAGAAGTAGATATATCTATAGATCGCTTTTGTGTTACGTTTTCCTCATCTTTATTTTCTGTACGGTATGTAAGGACCTCGTGGCTAAAGAAGAACAGCCGCAAAAGTCGATCAAGGTTAAGCAACGCATGCCAAGGTTGGTCTGTGGATGGGTGACCATCTTAACGTACCGAGTTTCCTCCGTGGCTCGGCAAGCACGTTAAGCCGTTGGTCCCGGCTGTCATTTGTAGATTTTTGGCAGTCGTTACGGATTGTCAGAAGCCAGAAAATCTGACTCCAGTCTTGCCAAGAACCACCGTGTTACCCAGTTAATGGGTTGTCGAGGTCTGGTAGGCAGCCGCTCCACGTAAAATACTGGTATTCAGCTGAATCTGGTTTGACTGGAAGCCGACCCCAATATAGTTGGGAAAAGGCTAGGCAAATGAAATGATATTTTCTGTATGGTGTACATAATAAAGAGTATTCTATAGTACGTTTCCAAACGTCTTTTATAATGCGCACAGCAAAGGAGTGGAACTCTCTGCCTGCGTCTATGTTTTCGAACGAATACAACCCTAATCTCATCAAAATTAGATTGAACAGGCTGCTTCTGGGTAGGCTCGCACCGTCGTCGACTTTGTCTCTATCATCTATGGCCTAGACTAGAGTCAAGAGCAAACTCATCTCAAATAATAAAGTACGATTACTACGTACGCAAAATTTCATAGTTTACAACGATCTATCATCAGTACCAGTTCTATGAGTTATAAAATCAGACTCTTAACAAAACTGGCCAACGAATTATATTTAGGTAACATGTTAATAAATATGATTCGTGCGGAACCCTTTGCGCGCGAGTCCACACGCACTTGGACGGTTTATTTTATATTCCATGGTTTAGTTGAGTTGTGAATTTTTCCTAAATAATAAATCACCTAAGAGCTGTCACAAGTCCAAATCGGACAACAATCCTGACTTACCCATTCTGAAAAATCTCACAAAAATAAACATATTTATGGATAACAATAATTTTGTAAAAAGTAGGTAACTATAATTGTTTTGAAAAAGGTTGGCCCCCTTGAGAGAAGGGTCGGATGATAGCGTTTACTTATTCATCGTTCATAACGAAAGGTCACATCAAACTCATACCGTTTTGAAAGAAATTGCTCACTTTTTAAACATTGGACAGGGTTATTCGGGCTGTAATCTTTTTTCTGTTTACTTTCCTGTATATTTGGATTTTAAGAGAGGACATTAATTTATGAAGTTTTGAAACCCAATAAAGAAAGCACGTCTCTCTCTAAAGCTTTTTATGAAAAGCTCTAGGGTCGCGGAATTTGTTCGAAAGAGTCACCGCGGCTTTGGATTGCAAAGGGCATTAGGAGGAAGACGGATGGGTATTAGTCAGTAAGAGTCGGACACTCCCTTCCGCTCTGGATGGAGCGAAAGGAGTCATATTTTATGATTTAACATCCTTAAAAAAAAATAGCACTAAAAATATCGGATTCGATGACAACAAGGTTGATTGATATGCAATTGTGTATTAAACACAGGGTTAGGTTTCAATGACCAGGCAATATTTTTCTAGGCATCAGGTATCATAATATTTTTTTGTTGCTTAGGTATTTGTTTTTACATAAATCGTGTCTGTGATTGATACCTGATGCCTGCAATAAAGGCTGGTATAACCTGTATATTAATATAAATTTGATTTTTTGTTTGAGTGGTGTCTCGCAGTTCAACCTAAGAGGTTGTCGACTGCTTGACGGGACCTGCCTGTGGCGGCCTAAATATAAATATTAAAGCCTCCAGTCAGGGCTTATTAAAAAACTTATGTCAGTTTAAATCTGTATTATTGTAAATAGATAAAATTGTTTATTGATTTGTAGGAGGTTAGGTAGAAGCTTCTGTAAGCCGAAAAAAAATATCACTTTTCTTAATAAGAAAACTCGGTTCATAAAAAATTTCAACTTTGTCTTACCAATAAATTCCAAATTGAACAAAAGTCATAATATCAGGTTTCCAGGAGGTAAATATCATTGAAAACCATATCAACTTGGATTAAGAAGAACCAACTTCAGAAGTTGCATTCATCTTTCGATTTTGAAGCTAGACTTTTGATTAGAGAATGTTTAGAATTGTAATATAATTGTAGATGTAATTAAATAAGACATGCGTGCTAACATTGCATTGGTTAATATGAGGAAGCCCGTAGTCGAACCGCCTGTGACTGCTGAACTAATGTTTTAAAAATATATAAGATGAAGTTGCACGATTGCTTTGCGAGATGCGATTGATTGCTAGATGATTCCATTTTTAAATTAAAATACTTATGATAAACTACTTAGGATGCTCCACATTTCTTATGCGCACAGCCAATGTGTGGAAGTTGTGGAACTCTCTGCCAGCGTCTGTGTTCCCTTCCACATTATAACTCCTCTCGTCTGCCTTCAAAGCAAGAGTGAATAGGCATCTTCTGGGCACGCTCGCTCCATCATACACCTCATCCATCGCTTTCCATCAGGTGCGATCACACCTGACAAGTACATTACTCAATTTAAAAAAAAAAAATTAAAGGACTAATACTAAATTATGAAAGCTGTTCAGTATATTATTATATCTCAACTCCGAAATCGCGAAATAAAATCAGCTGTTCAGTACTTTTATCGAATTATGCGCACATAAATGTACAACAACAAATGTGTAACAGTCGATTTTTTTTACTGACAATGACTCCTTTTCAGGTTTTATGTTTATTCTGTGACAAACGTGTAACAAAATAAATGTAATATCTGAAAAGTTGTGTTTGGTGGTGTAATTCTTTTTTTTACCATGTGTTTTTTATCATTTTTTATATACATATTATCATATGTAAGTAGGTACATGATAAAAAAAAAAACTTCAAAACCATCAAACACAATATTCCCCAAAAATATACTTTCCAAAAACAAGGAAATTAATATCACCATTATTTCATTAAACCGACCAGCAAACCTCACCTTTACCTTAAAGCCCCCAAACTTCATAAAAGTGTGATCTCGTTTTCATTCAATTAGTTTTCTTTCACCTGCGCCAGGCTATTAAACTTTCCTCAAAGAATTGCGATACAACGTAAAAAGTAATGGAAGATTTCCAACCCAATTTTGCAGCTGAATGAAAATTTCAACAACAAGTTTTCGCCACTTCTTGCTAACTTTCGATCTAACTTTTGAAACTGCTTCGCATACAATGTTTTACTATAGTTTGGAACTTGAACTGCAAATAGATTTAAGTTGTAAGCTGGTGTCAACTAGATTGTTGGGTGACTGTCGTTACTGTGGCGTATTTTGTTTTTTTTTTCGTCAGGTGTACTAGCTGCCTCGATTCTAAAAAAAACCCAACATGAAAGGAATTGATGCTAGAGATGGACTGTTCACTTCACCTAAGCAATAACGGTGAGATTGTTACAGAATAGCACTCTTGGAGACGGGAAAAGGTATCTTTGTTACCAACAGCTTGCTTGGTCCGTCCGTCATTGGCCTCCCCCAACGATAGTGCATCGAGCGTGGTAACCCACAAACCCCAAAAAAAATGTATACAACGTGTAACAGAATAAACGCAATAACTCTTAAGGAGTCATTGTACTCATCATTATGAACAACTTTTACGATGGGACCAACACCGAAATCGCGAAAAAAATCGACTGTCCCATACATTTAGCCTTTAGGTATGTGTGATACTCGCCAAAATTACTGTGCAGCAATTTGTTTTTTGCGATCTGGGTTGGTTCTATTCATAAATTGAAATAATAAAATCTGCGTCTATAAGACGGGATGATGATATTAGATTAGCAAAAAAATATCTGAAGGAAGGCTGACCGTGCCAAAAGTTCATGAAAGAGACCCAATATAAAATATGACATATTTAACCTTGATCCCAAATCCGGGAAGGGCAGAGTGTCTTATCGAATTTTATGGAAACCCTTCTATTATGTGTGAATTTAGTTTATAAAGAGAATTATGTTAGGACTGCTAAGAATTTTTCGCACGTTTAGTTCGTATCTTACCTACTTTATTTCGTCTTTTCGAGGCGATACTAAACTTAAAACACAGGTAGGCTACATTAATGGCAGCGTTTGTGACTTGGGGCAACACTTGACAAAGTGCTTTTCTATCAGCGATGGCGGTTGGCAAAATGTCAAAATATAAAGGATGATGAGAGTGATCACGTGACATTTCGACAGCGATTGTCCCATCTAACGTTTTGACATCAGTAAATCGTCTTCGCCCCAATGCCGCTGACCGTAGGCTCTAGACAAACGACCATTATATTAGCGATGGCGGTTGTCGAAATGTCAAAATATAAGGGATTGCTCACGTGACATTTCGACAGCGTTTGTCAATCCCATACATTTTTGACGTTTTGGCAACCGCCTTCGCCACGCTTCCACTGTCAGAATGACACTTGTCTAGAGCCTCGTATGTCAATTGTCTAGAGCCTCAAGGTGTGGGTTATCTTCTAGACAGCGCCACCGCACTCGTCTTAGGAATGAGACTGGTCTATTGAAAACGACTATTAGTCTGTAGCTGAGCTGTATTTGATTAAGGCATATGATAGGGTTTTTTTTAGTAGCCACGTCTTTAGTCAATTGGGGGAGGGTAGCTGGTGTTGTGATACACCAATAATTACGAGTATAACAGCATTTGTAGACTTATATGATCAACAATGTAATATATATTTGATTTAATGACCACTGTAAATGCAATATATTTAATACCTGGTGTGTTATCACACCTATCGATCTATCGTCTCATCATGGTCTTATGTCATTGGTCGTCATTGATATCGATCGATTGGTGTGGCCACACCCTTGAGGACCCCGCAAATAAGTGAAATGCGACAAAGCAACACGATTTTATTTATTATTAATTATATACGTTCTTGTACACCTCATAAAAGCAAAGGACAAACATTTATTAAAACAAGTGTACAATGGGCGGTATTATCACACAGGGCAATCTCTTACAGACAAAATTTGTATGCACTGATCGAAAGGATATTTAAGTCTACAAACATAATAATATTAATTAATATTCCTTACAGAAAAGAATATATTTTTTACCAGAAAATCTGACACCAGTCTTACCAATGAGTACCGTGTTACCCAGTTAATGGATTGTGGAGGTCTGGTAGGCAGCCACTCCACGTAAAATACTGGTATTCAGCTGAATCCGGTTTGACTGGAAGCCGACCCCAATATAATTGGGAAAAGGCTAGGCAGATGATGATGAGAATAGATTTTTTTTTATCAAAACACGTGCAATCTTCGTGTTGCATCGCGGATTTGTGGAAGATAATTACCTAATACTACATAGTATATTGCAACAATAACAATAGATAGAAGGTCCCCGAACTTTGATGGAACAGTTTTGAACCCAAAATGCCACACAGTGTTACCGCAACCTAACTTTTCTAATTATTTATTCCCGTTACAAAACATTCTTGTGGCACGATAGATCGTTCTTCACATTTTCGGCCAAAGGAACTAATATCTCATTCTACGAGTATTATTTTAGGATTTTGGGATATCAGACGGTGAGAATGGGTAACATAGAAACAAATCTAGACAATCCGTTTTCCAAGTGAGGATCAAGACCCGACCCGAAAACAAGATTTACATTATCCGACCGTTAATATCATCATATCAGCCAATTGCCGTCCACTGCTGAACGTCAGCCTCCCCCAAAGATCGCTCACCATCCCGGTTTTGAGCGGTCCGCATCCATCCGCTGCCAGCCACCTTCTCCAAATCATCGATCCATCGTGCCGCAGGGCGTCCCATACTACGTTTACCCATACGCGATCTCCGCTCTACCACATGTCTGCTCCATCGACCGTCTGTCCGTCTACAGACATGGCCGGCCCACTTCCACTTCAGCATGCTCATTCTACGCGCAATGTCGGTGACTTAAGTTCTCTGGCGAATGACTTCGTTGCGAATTCTATCCACCAGAGAAATCCCGAGCATTGCTCTCTCCATTGCACGCTGAGCAACCTTGAATTTGTGAACCAGGCCTACAGACCGTTAATATATTAAGCTGAAAATGGAAATACACCTCACGTACAATGTCATGTATATTCTTAGAAATGGGGTTCACCCACGTTTCTAAGTTCTAAAAACTTTTTTACAAAAAAATACAACCGACTTCCAAAAAGTATCTTAAATTTTTGGAAGTCGGTGTTACTGAACTAAAAAAGTTTTTTATTTTTTACTTTTTAGTGCTGTTACCCCCCAAAAACTAAAACTAAGCAAATACTGTGGTAAGTAACCTTAAGGATTGAAGAAAATACCCCAAATCGCTTCAAGTGTGCCCATAAAATTTGAAAAGTTGGAGAATTGAGATTTCTCCAGGATCACATCATCAGATCCTGACCTAATGACCATGGGACCTTTCAAACAAATGAATTTCCCCAATCGGTCCAGACATCTTCGTTTAATAGGGAACATATTATATTTAAAAAAAAACCGACGAATTGAGAACTTGTTCCTTTTTTGAAGTCGGTTAAAAACTTAGATGGAGTGATCTTAAAGCGAGCGGTCATTAAGTTTATTTATTGAATAGAATCTAACTAGAAAAGGTGTAAATATGAAATCCAGTGTAGAATTAACAACACGCATAGAAGAAGAAATAAAAAAGTCCATTCCATCTTGATTGCACGCATGTACATCTCACTTCATATTCACTTCACTTAAGTTTTCAAGGTGGAACTATCCAGCCGGTCGTTTTTATAAATACGTCGAAGTGAAGTTTTAATTCAAATGAAACAACGTATTTCTGTCAAAGCTGACAACTAAACACTTTTACTTCAAGATAGATATTGATAGACAAAACCGGAAACTAGTAATTCTCCAACATTACAACCATAGACAGTGCTAGTTTGCTTATTTGATGTTACCATTTTATAACAATTTCTAACACCCAACTACAGCAAATAAACAAAACGTTTTACAAAACAATAGTACTTAACTAACTCTCTGAATCTATTTTACAAACCCCAGAGCCTCAATACATTTGTTATGCCTGGCAGGACTTAAAGTTTCAGTAAGAACATCAGCTGGCATTTCAGTTGTTGGCAAATATTGTAAATTAATAATATTATTGTTAACTGTATCTTTTATGAAACGATACCTAATATCAATGTGTTTACTCTTTCTATTGCAAACATAATTTGCTACCAACTTATGTGCACCTAGGCTGTCATTATACATTGTTACAGTACAAAGGTTTTCAGTAAGTTCATAAAGTAAAGATCTCAAATAAATGTCATTTTTACATGCCTCCGCTATTGCCTATATGGCAATAGCGGAGGCATGTAAAAATGCAGACTCCATACTCGATAGTGCAACTGTCCTCTGTTTTCTACTATCCCAGGAAATAGCTGAGCCTGACATTACAAAACAATAGCCCGTATATGATCTGCGATCTATAGTATTACCTGCCCAATCGGCATCAGCATATCCAACAAGTCCAGCTGTTTCCTTTGCATACTTTAGGCAAAAATTCTTAGTTTTCTTAAGATACCGAAGTATTCTCTTTGCATAATGCAATATGTTGGCTCGCAGATTTGCGAAATGCTCGACTGACGTAAAGGCTGCGCTGTTTAGAGCGTATTGTCAGTCGTTTTATACATGCAGTATGTGGGTCAACTATACTCCGAGGGCATATAGGGCTCTGCGAGTCCAGTACAATAATGCATTCAGGGTGTTGTTGGGGTTGCCGCGCTACTGTAGTGCATGTTCGCGGAGACGGAGACTGATGGTTTTCATGCCATCATGCGCAAGCGTTGCGCCTCCGCCATGCGTCGGCTACGTGCCAGTATTCATACTTATTGAAATCTAATTTACATTCCATTGGAGTACTAGCAACTTTATAAATTAACATATTACATTTTTCTAATAAATGTTCTATATACTGTTCTTGATCTAAAGTAATAACATTATTTTGTTTTTTTATCTATTTTAACTCTCATGCCTAAGCATTGTTTAACCTGACCCAAATTCTTAATCTTAAATATAGAGCTCAATACAGAAATTAACTCATATCATTTGATTATTGGAATAAATATAAAAATCGAGAACATACACTGCTATCACAATTTTATGAAATTATTTTAATTTTGTAAAAACATATGGCTCTATGAGACTCTTCTTGAAACCTAGCTCACACAAACATTGATCTACTCTTTCATACCATGACCTAGATGATTGCTTTAAGCCATAAATAGCTTTGTTTAATTTTACAATTACTTTATTTTGGTTGAAC
Organism: Mamestra configurata; assembly: GCA_002192655.3. NCBI lineage: Eukaryota > Metazoa > Arthropoda > Insecta > Lepidoptera > Noctuidae > Mamestra > Mamestra configurata. The sequence goes on from NDFZ01004398.1 coordinate 53,988, forward strand.
CATATAAATGTCCTCTTTTAGAAAACCATTTAAAAAGGCTGTTTTAACATCTAAGTATGTGACATTTAAATTTACTTGAACAGACAGTGCAAATAATTATTTTAAAGTGAAATGTCTGGCAACTGGTGAGAAGGTCTCTTCATAATCGATGCCAGGCCTCTGTGTGAAGCCTTTAGCCACCAAACGTGCTCTGTAACAAACACTGTTATCACTACTCACTTTTTTTTTAAACTTGCACTGTACTAAAGTTTTATTAGAAGTTCACTTGCAGGATCCCATGCTTCATTTTCTTCAAATGCCTGCAGCTCATCCTTCATGGCCTCTATCCACTTGTCACTATCTGGGCTATCCAGAGCTTCTCGGACACTGACTGGATCTCTTGTAATATTTGGACATGACATAGTGCATAGATTTGAAAATCCATAACCATAACGCTCTGGCTGCTTCCTTATACGCTTTACTTTTGCATGAAGGCTTGGGTGAAGTGATCACAAAGTAAGCTGTCAATCCGTGTAATCAAGATGTAATGACAGCTCACTTCGTGATCACTTCACCCAAGCCTTTACTTCGACATGTTTACAGAATCGACCGGGAACTTCACCTATAAAATATCTAACCGTTCCTTTTCAATTTATTTTACTAAACTTTGCAGCATCTGTAAAACCAATAAACTGGCCGTCTATCGCCTCAAAACGGTTTGGTCCCTCGTAATACATTCTACAGTAGGCCATAAATTTTGTTTCGGCACAAACAAGTTACTTGGAACATGAATAACAAAGATTTATCGTTTTGTACTTTACCTACTGTTAATCTTTTTTATCATTTTATCGTAGAAAGTGAGCTGCCAAGTTTTCTGGAGTTCTGAAGAAGAAACTTGGCGTTAATATTTTTTTGGTAGCGGTACGTTTATTTTTTCCGGCCTTCGAAATACGTGAAGGTAAGTGGGGTTCTGAGTTGTTATTTACATAAATATTGTCAGGTAATTCAACGTGGATCATATAGAGATGCGTACATCGTGGGTACTCCTTCATTATTAATCCTTGTCGCATCAGGACAAGTCTTTTCAAGCTGTGTTGTGCGACCTTTTTATAGATGTAGTTTGAAATATTCCGCATAGTTAACAGTATTATTATACAAGTACGTTACGCTATGTTAAGACGTGTGTGTGTTAATTTTTGTCGTATGTCCGATGGGATGGGATGAGGCAAAAATTACAAATTCAAATACATACTTTAATGTATTACCTTGTGTTAGGGATAAATTGAACCCGTCCGGTTTACATTTAGTTCTCACTAGAGTAAAATTTCATGCTTTCAGACCCAACGATTTAGACTGAACGTTACTGTATGTCAGTGAATTTAAGATTTTTAATAAATACCTAAATACAAATCAAGGTTTCATTTTGTCATATGGTCGTTTGGAACCCTAAAAATAAATAAGGAATTAAAATAAAGTCCACGAGAGTCGAGAATTATTGCAGAAGGTGGTTAATACTATCACTAATAAATTGAATTCTTTACCCAGCTCTGATAATATTATTAACGAAAGCAGACTGTGACCGGATAATGATGAAGAAAAATTCTTCTGAATATAATCCGCTCGCTCCTCTTTTAAATCTTCGCAAAGTATAGGGATTTAAAACGAATAACAGGGGATTTAAGAGGCTAAGACTTCTGACTTATCTTAAAGTAGTACAATAACTGAGAATTTGAATGCAATTGAGTACCAGCTTAGTGCAATGTAGCTTTCTTCCACTTTTTTGTAATCCGATTCTTGAATGGATGTATGTACTTTATGAATGTCGTCGGTCAATGGTTTGAAATGATTTGAAAGGCTTGGTTGGACAAATCAGGATATATTGTGAGTTCATGGCTGCATTATTTTATACTACCGTTTTCTTCTTTCTACTCAAATTATAGTTAAGAATGTTTGTATGTTTCTTTACAAATCATGGCTCAATGGTTAAATGGATTTGAAGGTATTTTGAACACAGGTAGACATGACTTGGATAACAATACTTTTAATCCCGGTAATTCATTCCCGTGCGATGGTTTTCGTCACTCACGTGTCTTTATAATTCTCATACTTCTTGACGTAAACACTGTAGCCAAAATATCCACAAATATACCTACTTGTATATTTACATGTTTATGTAACTCGATTTATCACACAAAACCACTCGATACGTGAAAAATCTTACTTAAGTAATAAATGAAAAATTGTCCTCTTAACCAAATTATCGACGTGAGGGATATTCATAGTGCAGAAGTGTGTCTGCAAACACGGGAAATCAAATCAGGTTCACATATCGCGTAGTCGTGCGACGATCAACACCCAGGTTTACTGACGTCACAAAAACCCCGTTCACTTCCCGATGTTACGCCACTGATATTTCCGTCACATAACGCGTATTTTCCCTACTTAAAATTACTTTGAGGATAACGCCAAAGCTTTATTTAGACCTCAATGGGAACTTTCGACTTTGACTTTGACTTTGTCTAACCGGTTGCGGCAGTATTTTACATGGAGCGATTCTGTCCTCAACTAAATAACTGGGTAATACAATACCCATTTTGATTTTTGGGCTTCTGACTACCATAACGTTTCTGCCAGAAGTCTTCAAATCACAGCCACGACTCGGCATGTAATGAATGGACCCCCATCCAAGGACAAACCTCGGCAAGCATTTCCATATGACACATAAAATAATGACATTTCATATTTTTAAATGTGCTGGTAATATGGGGGCCTTATCATTTTTTTCGCATTAGTCATGATAATTTTCCCATATTGTTGTATGATCAATACTCTGGCAGTGCGGGTCATAATTATGGAAATCGATTAAAATCGTGACAATGTTTATCTTTATTTATTAACTTGCTGCTATGTGTTTCACGACTTTGTTATAAAGGTTTATTTTGAGATGGTACAGTAGGTTAATAGGATCAAATGAGTATTTTTTTGCAACCGTAGACATTGATAACAAGAGGGCCAATACTTCTCCTGGGTAGGTACTGTATTGATATCGTTTTCATGCAAACACGTGTTTACAAAATTACTGTTCAATCAGGGGCATCACTGTTTTAAAATTCTGTTGCAAGATGTGACCCTTACATACTAACTAACTGACAAGGCAAGTTAAATAAAAGCTTCGTATAATATCCATTTCTTGATCAAAACACGATGTACAAAAATGTTAACAATTCTGTACATCGAGTCGTTAGAGACCGATATGCAGTTTTACTGGACCTCACAATTTAATATCAAAAGTATAAATTTTTTACAAGTATACTTTAAATATTTTTTTTTATTTTATAAAATTATTTAAAGCTGCACGCTACGCTCCAAAACCGGTATCATTGACGTAGGCAAAAAAGCTGCCAGGCTAAAATGGGACTGGGCGGGTCACACCAGCCGCATGCATAATGACCGCTGGGCAAAAGTCTCCACGCAATGGGTGCCAGAGGATGGACGGCGTCGCCGAGGCCGGCCCAGAAAGCGGTGGCGAGATGACTTGGATGCACACCGCGAAGGCTGGTTCGAGGTCGCACAAAAACAGGATATGCGCGAACGAAGTCGTGTGCAAAAGCTAGTAGGAAAATGTAAATCTTATCAGTTGTATTATCATTTCATATCCTCCAGTCCATATATCATTATTTTTATGTTTGTCATACACATTCGCCTCTATTAATATTCGCATTCGCATCGTTATTTGTGAATACGAATGCGAATGCAGAAAAATATGCGAATATTCGCGAATACGAATGCGAGTATTCGTTACATCACTTGTAGTTATCAAAAAAGACAGCACAAAAAGAATTCATTAGATAGGTTGTATGCCTACCTACGTGTTTTATAAGACGGTGTGGGTATTTGCAATCACTGTAGGTTTACTGTATAGCATCTACATTGTATGTATGTGTGACTTAAAGAACACGGCATCCGCTTCCGTACCCTTGGCATCACAATGGCGACTAAAAGTTACGCCAAGATGCGCAGTTACTTCCTACATAACATCACGAATAAATGGTGTGGTGGTGTAAGTGTTAAGCAGAGTTGTACTTACAATAGGTACTCATGTCGCCAGCTAAGTTTAAGTCCCATAGGAAAAGGCGAGAAAAGTGACAGGCACAAATAAAGTCTACGGGCCACTACTGAGAAAAACTTGATAGTACCGGTCAACCGGGGAATCTACGCCTAACCTATGACTTCAAATTCAGCAATAGCGCTTGCACACTAACAATGAGGCAGTTGAGAAAAATGCACGTTACATAAATGCAGCGTATCGAACCTGACTAGACCATTAATCTAAACGAGCCTATGACCGTTACCCTCAATTGCCGATTGCCGCTGTTAAATTTACATACCGATCGTGCAGTCGCAGATCATACTCGTATGACTACTCAAAGTAATATTCTGTTATTACCGTCGTGTTTGTTCATAGGGGCAATAGCTTCCTTCCTAAGGCGTGTGTTCTATCCAGGGCCCCCGGCTCAAGGTAGCAGTAGGAAATCGGTAAGATTCCTACATAACACGTATGTGTATACGTCCTCTCCTGACCGAGGGATCAGTGACGATTTCTTCACGAAATAAAGCGTTATAACCCTCTGCCTGCGTCTGTGTTTCCGAACGCATACAACCCTAATCTCTTCAAAATTAGAGTGAACGGGCTTCTTCTGGGTAAGCTCGCTCCATCGTCGACTTTGTCTCTGTCATCTATGACCTAGACTAGAGTCAAGAGCAAACCCAAATTAAATTTTAAAAAAATAAACAAACCCCGGTTCACCGGTTTTTTCGTTGTCATGGCAACAGAATCGAATGGAGGAAGTTTGCTTCAAAAGGATTATAATATGTGGTGTAAGGGCAGGATTCACAGAAAGGGTGATTTTTTAATCGGGCCTAATAGTGGGTCCACACGATTCAGACTTGTCTGTGACTTTGAAATCTCAATTAAAAAAATCTATCACACCGACATTTGTCTGCGTTGCTTTGTTGCATAGACAAAATTCTACAGAAGTTTATGGAAGTTTGTGTCGTGTGAATTCAGTATAATGTAGTCAAACAAGGCAGATTTACTACTATGAAACATTGAGGTAGGTTCACTGCCTATTAATTGGCCAATTATATAGACTAGCGACTAAAACCACAGAATCATCTTTATAATGGATACTGATCAATTCAAATATGTTAATTATTGTAGAATTGTAGATCAATAAATGTGACTCAATATTATAATTAAGCTTCTTTCACACATGATTGCAGGTGTGACTTGTAACTGGAAAATCAATTAATTGATTTACGTCAATCGACTGTCGTCCTGTCGCATGGAAGATTTCTGTAGTCGTAAAAAATAGAACCCTATACTAGTAGACAATGAGGAATAAGCAACAGCTGTATCTAGTGCAAAAATAAATTAGAACCGAAGGGACTAACAAAATCAGCTACCTATGTGAAGTCGAAAATTACTGATTTTGGCTTCGCAGACAAGTATAATCAACTATATATATTGAGATCTGCTTCCAATCCTTCTAGTATTCAACCGGGACCTACGGCTTATCTTATTTTCTGAGGCACGGATATATTCGGTCTCAGTATATTTTGTATGATCAGTTTATCACCCATCAAATCAAAATCAAAGATCTAAGTCGGCGAGCGGGACGTGTTTTTTTTTTAAAGATGGGAAATCATCAAATAACTTCTTCCGCTCTGGGTGGAGCAAAAGGCCGTGTCAGACTCTCACTGACTAAAACCCATCCGTGTTCCTTTCAGGGTCGTGGTGACTCTTTCGAACAAATTCCGCTTCAACTACAAACCCTGCAATTGAGTTTTACAATAACCAGTAAATTGTCTGCCAATGAGAGGATGTTTGGGATTGCTTAAGCAAATTGGCGCATATTTAAGATGTAATCCTCCCAGCCACTGATTTGATTAATTGTATAGAAGAGTAAGTATCTGGAAGGAAACTCATACTTATCTTGTATTAATACCACATAATTTCAGTGAGTTTATATTCTTATGATGAACTGTAATCGAAAATACTTGGACATATCATGAAGACACTTCAACAAAAGTAGATACAATTAACGACTTGTTAAGTTCGTTAAGCCGTTGGTCCCGGCTTTCAATTGTAGATGTGGCAGTCGCAACGGGTAGTCAGAAACCAGAAAATCAGACATCAGTCTTGGCAAGGGGTATTGCATTATTATTTTGGGTTGTAGAAGTCAGATAGTTCGGCGCTCCATGTTAAACACTGGTGTTCAGCTGCATCCCATTACACTAGAAGACGGCCCTAACGTACCCAAGAAAAATATTGATAAATGTTAATACGATGCTATAAAATTGCGATGCACGTTACTGCGAAAGGCCATCTCTACAAAGCCACTATACTTCGATGCACGTTACCGCGATAAATCTTCACTGCGATACTACTTCACTTCAATGCACGTTACCGCGATAGATCTTCACTGCGATACTACTTCACTTCGATGCACGTTACCGCTATAGATCTTCACTGCGATACTACTTCACTTCGATGCACGTTACCGCTATAGATATTCACTGCGATACTACTTTACTTCGAAGCACGTTACCGCGATAGATCTTCACTGCGACACTACTTCAATTCGATGCACGTTACCGCGATAGATCTTCTCTGCGATACTACTTCACTTCAATGCACGTAACCGCGATAGATCTTCACTGCGATACTACTTCACTTCGATGCACGTTACCGCGATAGATCTTCACTGCGATACTACTTCACTTCGATGCACGTTACCGCGATAGATCTTCACTGCGTTACTACTTCACTTCGATGCACGTTACCGCGAAAGATCATTTCTAAGGAGCTACTGGACTTCGATAATTAATCCATTGCCAAAGATCGTTGCTGAGAAACCATTAGACTTCGACATACCTACTCGTCTTTTGTTTAGCTTCACATATCACTACTACTATCTACATTTATTTATTTTTATTATAATGTCACTTGTTAGAACGAAAACCCATAATGAACCAAAACGCATAATGAACAAAATAATGTGTATTCTATAATGGCTTGTACAGCTGTACATAATAAACAATCTTAATATAAGTATAATTAATGAAATTGACAAAAATACGGAATAAGATATAACAAAAACAAAAATTCGGTTGTCCTTTAAGGTGATGGTACGTGAGCACATTCGCAAGAAGTTGGTAGAATCATCACAACGTTAATTCGTTGGATTCTTTTTTTCTTAATAACTTTGTTTATGTTTATGTATTTATATATGTACCTATTTAGATTTTTTTTTCTTCTCTCTATTTATTTTTCTTTAAGTTGCACCTGCCATGTTGTCTCTGCACCACCCTTAGGTCGACTGGTAGAAAATGTTTAAGGCATTAGTCCACCTTTGTACAGTGTTTTTACTAGTGCATAAAGTTTTAATAAATAAAAATGTTAACATTGTATTTCCGTCAGTTTCCAGTGTGATTTGAACGGTAAATACCGTTCTATTGTTTCGTATGACAGGATCATATTTACATGACAACAGCTGATGACTCCACTAAACCTGAAAAGATCATAAATTTTGATCTTAAACTCCAATAAATTAATACAACTTCTGAAAACGGGTATAGAATTCTATGAACACTACTCGACGACATTTTCATTCCACATAGCTTATCATTGTAAAATAACTCCTCTATTCTCGCCGATCGCACTGGACCCAAGGGAAATCGAATGAGTCTACACGGAAATTCATTCATTTAAATATATTCATCCACCGTTTTACTTAAATCATTCGTTCCTCTGTTCAATTATTGACATTAATCTTAAATTACTGTGACTTGACCCTCGAAAGGGTCTGTCGGGCCCTATATTTGATTGATTTATTCTCTGATTGAAAAGGTCAACCCTATTCTAGGAATTTCTGAGTAGTACCTTTACGACTAACGTTTTAGATGTAAAGGCCAAAAAAACAGAACTGAAATAGGGTAGAAAAAATTGGGATTTTCTAAAATGTCTAGTTAGTATTATGTACGCGTTTTGGACGGGATTTTTTAAAACAAATCAAAAACATTCTAAATGAAGAAGGTCATCTTGAGTTTTTATTCGGGATTTTTTTTTTGTACTTTCGTCATTTTGCCTTACTCAACCTTATGTGTAGGTAGGTATAAGTCGGTACAAAGGGCAATATAAATAAATGTTTTTCTGTAGAAAAATTACGTTCTGGAAGGGTTTTTCTTATACTTTAATGGCATTGTTATCGAGACAGACCTCATAGAAAATTGCGGGAATTAACGAGCAACACAATACGAATGACCATTGGTTTTTTAGCCTTGCATCGAAGAAAGCTGGAAATTATAGGAAGGGGCCATAACCTGCAAAAGTTAACAGTTACATTGCCATTAATTCTGGAGTAACAGAGGTTGACCTATTTAAGGAAGCTGCAATAAAATCGACACATTTGCCAAACAAGGACACGCTCCAAATTCAAATAATTTCAAGGAGACAACCTCGAACTCGGTGCCAAAATAAAATGAAGACAAACAACAAGCGATCCTTCAAAATAAACATACCCAAAAAATAAATTAAAATAAAAGACATTCTTATTCCCCTGCCTATATGCTTAGTTTCAGTAAACATTGGCAAAGAATTAATTAAAATGGTGCAACCAAAATAACTTGTAGCAATAAATATTCTTTGCTTGGAAAAAATTGCAGACATTTTCAGTTATATTGTTTTATGCTGTGTTAAGTATCTTCGTTCGGTCCTTGAGACTGTTGGGAGCCAGGTAAAAGTAATTAAGCTTACTAAATTATTGCCTACATTTATTTCTTGGCTTCATCAGATTTGGCTTGTAAGTACATGGTAAGCATTGGCGGACTTAAGGCATATTTTACCAGTCAGATGAGTTGGTTTTAGGATTGTGATAGTAATTTTGGTTCTCTTCTTTATAAAATGACTTATAAGTAAGTACCTAATAGACTACTTATGTGCTAAATTTGCCTCTATCACCCTACTTTTTTTTAAGCTTCGCACAGGTCTAAAATTGTTGTCTTTATAATCAATTAATTTTATTTTCTTGTGGGTCTTGTGCGAGTATCAAGTGAACATTTTGTTTTCTTTATTTAAATGCGTAAGCAACTTCCATCTTGCATAATCGATTGTTGCTTACGGCATTATTTAATAATGCCGTAGCTTTAAGCTTTTAACGTGAGGGCATTAAAATCCAGGCAATAAGTCTTGCAAGGGTAGTTTTCTCCGTAGACTAAGTATTAATGTATATATTAATGCCATAAGCAAAAGGGGCACACATAGCAAAAATAAGAAAAGAGAATATAAAATTGCAAAGTAAAACATTTGATCGACGTTCGACTAAAATTTTCACACGTGTAACGTAACCGAGCATGGAAACTATTCAAAAACAGGCCAAGTGCGACTTGACATGAAGGGTTCCGTACCAAAAACCGAAAAAAACACGATTCCTCTATGGGAGCTCGCTTCTATTTTTTATTTAATTTATTTTTTATTAGTTTACGGCTCTTGAGATACCAAGTCAACTCAGTTGCCAAGGTTGGTCTGTGGATGAGTGACCATCTTAACATACCGAGTTTCCTCCGTGCCTCGGAAAGCACGTTAAGCAGTTGGTCCCGGCTGTCATTTGTCGATCTTTGGCAGTTGTTACGGATGTTGGTGTCAGAAGACAGTAAATCTGACTCCAGTCTTTCCAAAGTATGAGTAGATGCGCCTTTCCAGGGGACTAACTGTGTATGACGTCTCAATTCTATTATGATTCCATTGTTAGATGGAGACGGAGTTCAGGACAAATAGCACTATCCCTTTCTTACAAAGGAAACTTACCATATTGGCATGTCGTAGTATTGCTTTGATTGATTCCGCTTGTGTTAATAACGCAATTTTGACGAAAAGGCCAGATGCGCCATTTTTTCTCTAGATGTCAGATTAGGCAATCGCTACTTATTACTTCTAGTGCTAGTTAGAGTCGTAAACACAATTAAGAGATAATCCCATCGTCATCGGCCGTAACATTAGTTTCAGTAACGTTGTCTGTTGCTTTCTCATTCAATTAATAAGTAATGCTATGTTGCTTACTCTTTGTGAGACAGTTTGTACATCTTACGATCATAATTGTTATAATATGACGTCAGCATTTATTCAGAACAAGAGGATGATTGTAATAACAATATTGTTATCACAGAAGTAATTACAAAATATTGTTAGCGTTGATTTTTGTTAACGTTGCGAGCCATTAATATTAACTAGGTATTTGTCTAAAAATATATCTTAAGACTAGTATTATTGCGTAGGTCCAAGTATTGATATGTACGGTTAACTTGTGACTATCATAAGCACTCTCGCTAACTGTGCCAATAAGAGTCCTATCATTCGGAGAAAACTAGCTTAAATGTGTTAAGATGAGTTCACATCAAATAATGGATTAATTCCAGATAATTCTACACATGGATATAATCAGTCATCTCTAACTATATCACACACAAATTAAGAAATTAAAACAAATGTAAAACATTTATTCAAAATACAATTACGCGGGTAAGTGTGAGCTATTAATGCGTAACCCGTCTCTGCCCGACTTTCAATCTCGGTTAAATTATGCGGGACCATGCAGCATCATATTTAAGCAAATGATGGACGGCATTCAGCTGTAATGGCGAGTGAAATAATTCTAAACACGAAAAGGTCGGGACTGTATGAATCTGTGGTTGTCCAAACTTTTTTTTTTTTTGGTTTTTAATGTATTTGTCTGTCATTGTGTTTATGTTCTTTTTTTTTGTAAAAGTATCCGCCAAATTGTAGCTATATTTGACAGAAAGGTGATCAGGAGATTAGAAATTATTATTTTTTAGTAGCACCTTTTTTGCCCAGCAGAGGAACAGTCCACTGCTGGGCAAAGGCTGGCCAAGTTCTTTCTAGAATTCTTTTCCTGCAACACCTCGTACCAGCCCTCACAGTATGCGTCCAGATCGTCTCGCCACTTCTTTCTGGGCCAGCCTCGGTGGCGCCGTCAATCTTCAGGCAACCATTATGTGCAGACTTGCTCAACGGTCACGTTAGTGCATGCGGCTAACGTGATCCGCCCAATCCCATTTGAGCCTGGCAGCCTTCTTACCCACGTCCATTATGCCCGTTTTGAAACGCAGTGTGTTGTTTTTCTGTCCTGTCTTTTTAAGCCGCGTTCCATCGCTCTTAAGCAAACTCCAAGGTGTAACTTTGAACAGATTGCGACTGCTTTGACTATTGTTAAAAATTTAGTAGTACTGGTCCTCAGGTCTGAGCTCCGTAGGTTAGGTAGGGTAGAATACACATTTCGATGAATTTGCGCTTCAGGGAGATCGGCAGATCGCCCTCCATTAGTGTCAAAACAAAAATTGAGGCAATTTTTACTCTTTATTGAGATCAAATCAGCTTGTGGCTAAAGAATAACAGCCGCACGGGTCGATCAAGGTTAAGGAACGCTTGCCAAGGTTGGTCTGTGGATGGGTGACCATCTTAACATACCAAGTTTCCTCCGTGCTTCGGAAAGCACGTTAAGCCGTTGGTCCCGGCATGTCATTTGTCGAACTTTGGCAGTTGTTACGGATTGTCAGAAGACAGTACATCTGACTCCAGTCTTTCCAAAGACTACCGTGTTACCCAGTTTGGGTTGTGGAGGTCTGTCAGGCAGCCGCTCCACGTAAAATTCTGGTATTCAGCTGAATCCGGTTTGACTGGGAGTCGACCCTAAAATAGTTGGAAAAAGGCAAGGCAAATGATGATTGATGATGAATGAATGAAATCAATCAATTTACCTTTGTCCCAAGTTGCCCCCTTGTAACCATATCATTCATAGAAAAACTAAAACACACGGGTAAAGCCGCGAGACGCTGCTTGTTTCTGGTACAAAATGTGCCCTTATTTATTTCAGTTGGTATATAATGTTTTGTATCATTCTAACATTTCTGTCAGACCTTTGGTTATATTTTAATTTATGATAAACATGGGTGTTTATTTAATTTACGACATTTGGTCTAAAAAAACTCAAACAAAAGAAATACAAAAAGTCACATACATATGTGCAACTACAGCTCTGTTTAAGTTATATGTTAATTCCAAACTCTTTTAAACCGACTTCAAAAAAAGGAGGAGGTTCTCAATTCGGTTATATTATTATAATTTTTTTGATGTTTGTTACCTCATAGCTCCATCATTTATGAATCGATTTGAAGAATTATTTCTATGAAAGGATATACCTTCCGGTTGGTCTCATAGAAATTTTATCAAAATCTATTCAATTGTTTGGTTTTCAAATCAAAATAGCTAGAGGAAATAGAAAACATATCATCCAAGTAAACGAAATTGCGTGTTTTGCTTTCCTGTGACTTTCCCGTGGTGTTGTTGTGTTTGTGGGTGTGTACCAATAAAAAGTGTAAAACTTAAAACTTTTTTTTTAAATACAATTTAAAAAAAGTTCTCACCACCCTAAGGTCGACTGGTAGAAAATGCCTAAGGCATTAAGTCCGCCTTTGTACAGTGATTTTACTTGTGCATAAAGTTTTAATAAATAAATAAATAAATAAAATCTAAAATAAATTTAATTTTGGAAGTCGTTGTTAAAATACGAAGAAACAACCAAAAAACCGACTTCCGAAATGTAATTTATTTTATACTTTGTAGTGTTTTTTTTATTTTGTTATTATTGTTTCATAGGATTATCCTAAGATTAAGGATGAGGATCTTACGGAGCTTGATGGGGGCGTTGTTGGTAAACATATAAGGTGAAATTGTGATGGAAACATGTATAAAAACAAGATGTCGGGGCAAATAGAAACAAATTTTGGCCACATGCCTGAAGATTCTTATAGTGCTTTATTTTTTTAAAGGATCCAAACGCAGACGTTTTGGGAATTATTTCATACTGCGTATAGTTAGGAGTTGGATTCCCTGCCGGAGTCTGTTTTTCCGGATAGCTACAACTAAGGGGAATTTAAGTCAAGAGTGTATAGGTTGCTTCTTTGTCGACCGTTCATAAGTCGAAGTTAAAAAACGAAGCAATAATAAAAAACACCGACTTCCGAAATTAAAGTTATTTTATACTTTTTAGTATAATTAAAATGATTTCACAACTATTAAGTACCATATAAATACACTTAAAAAAAAAAACAAACACTTAACTAACTTAAAATAAACAAACTACTTCCAGATTTTTTTTAAATTTTGAAATCGGTTGTATTTTTTGTAAAAAAGTTTGTTTAGTTATTTTCTTTTGTAGTTTAAACTTAGTCATTCATCTCTTGTTCCTCTCTCACATAACTGCGACCACTTGTGAAGAAACGCGTGCATTATTATCAAACTGGGGGAAGTAGGAATGAAGGCAGAGTAACATTATCTTCTTGACATACATCACTTTATTATTTCTGTTTGTTAACATAATAAGAAGGAAGGCACTTCCCTAACTGTCAGGAGCTTTTTTGACGAGAATGCCTCTGGGATGTTTACTTTCAAGGTTGCTTGAAGTTATGAAATCTTATCGAATAACAATGCTTTGGCAATTTCATTACAGGAATTATGTAGGTGGAGTTTATTACAATTCTTTCTAGCTTTTCTCTAAGCCTTCGCTTCCGTAGCTTAACCGAACTGTTACCTTTTCTGAGATATAAGAGTCACCGCGGCCCTGGAACGCAAAGGGCTTTAGAAGGAACACGGATGGGTTTTAGTCAGTAAGAGTCTGACACGCCCTTCCGCTCCACCCAGAGCGGAAGAAGTCATTTGATGATATCCCATCCTTAAAAAAAAAAAAAAACCTTATGTACCTCTATACCTCTTACAAACAAGGTGTTTTCACTCAAACGTAGATTTTAATTATAAATGTCGGCTTAGAAGATTGGATTGAAAGATAATACAGTACTTTTAAGGTAACCAAAAGGTTACCTAAAAGTGTAGCAACCATGGTTCTCTTATAAAAGTGGATTAGTAAAATAATTACTGACCTAAAAAATACAATAAAAGAAATACCAACAAACAAATTTATCTATATGTGACTATTTCACACAAAATTCCTACGGCAAAAAATAAATAAACCACACATTTTCTTTACCAAACTATTCAGAATGCCAAACATTTTCAATATGAAAGGTTAGCCTCTGAATATGACAGGTAAGCCAATAAAATGGCGTTCTATTTTCAAATAATATGGGGAGAATGGCCGAATACTGATGTGATCAAAGGATATGTCGTTACCCCGAATGCAATGGGGCGTAAATCCCTTAGGCCACAGTTAGTGAACCTTTTTCTTAATATTATTATTCATAGTTTTTAAGATTTTGTGGTTAGTATTGCTCAATAAACTAGCAGTTTTGTTCATCCACTTTTCTGGAAATTTTCGACCAATATATTGAACAGCTAAAAACACATCAAACAAACACATACCTACCAACCAAATTGCTATGCTATTAGGTTGAATGTTGATTTGCAAAGGTAACTTGAAAACTAATCAATCACTCTTTACCCGTTCAGTAGTTTCTGTGTGAAAGAGTAACAAACATTCATCCTCCTAGTAGGATTATTTTAAGAACAATCATTTATTTATGTTTAAACATTGCCTTGACTGTACAAACGCAATTATTTTTGTTATTATTACATATAATAATTTCTTAACCACTATTTCTAAAATAAAGATTGCAAACTTATTCATTAAGTTATTATAATAGTGTTCTTTTCTAAGACAGTTGTATGAGGTTTTATGTTCCTGTTTCTTTTTTCTCTTTAATGTTTCTAATAACCGTTTGACCATACTTGTCTAATATATAATGATAAAAATAATGACCGGTTTACAATATTATACGGGCCTGAGTGCCCTCAGTGTACTCCAGCTATTCGTAAAGTATATTTTAATACACCACCAAAATTAAATAAGAACTAATTTTATGAGGTGCTCTACAAAATGTTCGTTGCCAAAATTCTTTGCGAAATGAACCTTGTTAAATCGTCTATTTTATTAAGGTAAAACCCACTTTATACGTCAGAGGGAGACCAAATATTTTAATAAAGCTATCCAAGGCCTTATATTTTTGGCGCGGACAAGAACGACAGTGCCTTAAATGAGAATCTTCTTCAAATTGTGAAGTTGATTGTCTTGACTTGAGGTACATTATAGACAACACTGATAGATTTGTAGCGTTATTTTCCTGCTAATACATTAACCTTTTGAACGCCAGAGCTGTTTAAGCTCTGGCGTTCAAAAGGTTAAGGCATCGGGCGTGCCCCCGAAGCCAAGCCACAAATTTGCTGTACTTTTTGTCACATATGGCGTACGGGGCACGCGCTTACTTGTCATTACCCTATATTATATTGTAGTCTTTGCTTGTCATGTATATGTGACAATGTCGTTCAAAAGGTTAACTTGATCGTGGACAAAACATAAGATAGTTAAGAATAAGAATCCTAATAGAGAAATTTACATCGCGATCGCAATCGAGTGCCAATTCTACAAATTTTTCAGCAACTATTCGCATATCAGTCGCAAACTGTCAAAAATGTGTGGAAATTGAGAATGCAAATACGAATGCTGTTTAAAATGAGTAGAATTGGCACTCTGTCTAAAACACCTTCACATTCCTTATATTTTGATATTTTTTGGCAATAATTGCCGTTGAGATTATAATGGCAACTTGAATGTTGTTACGCAAGTGCATCTGCTAACCACGTTGAGTTGAGCATCTGTTCCACCGTGACCCTTTGCCGCGTTATAATTATTCTCAGTTTCGTACATCCACGTTGAGTATCATACTTCGCGTCGCCGTTTTGGAATAAACTTGTGATTTTGAAACAAAAACATAGTGAATAGAATAAATAACAGAATTTTCTAATAACACGTGAATACAACCTAGCTTGTTTAATTTTGTGACTTCTTTTTTCTTTTTATGTTCGACTGTTGCTATGTACTTTTTTATTTTATTCCCAGTGTCACGCTTGTAGGTGACAGAAGTTTAATATTTTTTTCTACTACTCGGAGATTTTATTATTAAGTTCCACTTTCATTGTTGCAAAGCCAATTAGGAAAACTATAAAAAAATCTGACAACAATACCCAACGTCATCTGTCAAGTACAATACGATCTTTCGCGCGAAATTCGACCAGTCTATGTTTGTGTAATCTATTGCGATAAAAAGTGAAATAAAATGACTAGACTTTGTTCATCAACTTTTCTGGAAATTTTCGACCAATATATTGAACAGCTAAAAACACATCAAACAAACACATACCTACCTACCAAATTGCTATGCTATTAGGTTGAATGTTGATTTGCAAAGGTAACTTGAAAACTAATCAATCACTCTTTACCCGTTCAGTAGTTTCTGTGTGAAAGAGTAACAAACATTCATCCTCCTAGTAGGATTATTTTAAGAACAATCATTTATTTAAGTGAAATAAAATGACTAGACCGTAAGTATTCTTATTTTTTCTTATTGCATATAATAAATAAGCTATAATTGTACAAATGTTTTCATTGCCAAAAATAACTTAGAATAAATTTGTTACAACGTTGGAAAATATCCAGTGGCCCAGTGTCACCTGCGGGTGACACTGGGCCCTTACAATAACTCTGTTGTTCTGACTTCTGAATAGTGGCAAGTGCAATATTGGTTTGCATCTAAAGTTTTGGTACAGTTTTCACGATCAATAAGTGTTTTGTTTCTTTCAGATAACCTATTTTGATTATAAAGAAACGGATATCTATCTATAATATAAAAATGAATCGCAAAATGTGTTGGTAAGCGCATAACTCAACAACGCCTGGACCAATTTGGCCAATTTTTTTTTTTAATGTTCGTTGGAGTTCAACGATGGTTTTTACGGCGAGAAAAATTCCTTATATAATAAAAAATAAAATACCTGGAATCAATCCTCAAGGAGATTTAAACGACGGAAACAAGGAAAACCAGTTGCAGGATACCCAGATGTATATTCCACCGATGCGATTGGTCGAATTTATTCAGTACATCCAATCAATGATGAATGTTTTTATTTACGGCTGCTATTAGTCAATGTACGTGGCCCAACATCATTCCAACATTTACAAACTGTTGATGGTGAATTGTGTGGATCCTACAGAGAAGCCTGTCAACGTTTGCAATTGCTAGAAAATGACGCTCATTGGGATCAAACTCTCAATGATGCTGTAATATCATCACGCTCATCAAATACGAACATTGTTTTCAATTATCATATCTACATGCTTTCCATCAAACCCAATTGATTTGTGGATCAAGTACAAGGATTATATGTGTGATGATATTTTGTATCAAATACGGAATAGAATGGGAAATCCAAATATACAAATCAGTGAAAAAATTTACAATGAAGCATTGATTTCAATTGAGGACATGTGCTTGATGATATCAAACATTAATTCAATTAGGTTTGGCCGCGCCTAATCGTCCAATGCATGATGCTTTTAACCAAGAGTTGCATCGAGAAAAACTGTATGATCTCAACACTTTGAAAGAATTAATTCAAACAAATCTTCCACTGTTGAATGAACAACAGAAGTATGTATTTGATACTCTTATGAAAATAACAAATGATGAAAGTGGCGGGATTTACTTCTTAGATGCACCTGGTAGTACAGGAAAAACTTTTTTGATTTCTATAATATTAGCAACAATTCGCTCACAAAATAAAATTGCACTTGCACTCGCTTCGTCGGGAATTGCAGCAACTTTGCTTGAAGGTGGTCGGACAGCCCATTCAGCACTAAAATTGCCATTAAATATGCATAGCAATGAAACTCCAACCTGTAACATTTCGAAGAACTCTGCAGTGGCAAATGTTTTGCAGCAATGTAAAATTATTGTTTGGGATGAATGCACGATGGCACATAAAAAATCTTTGGAGGCTTTAGACAGAACCTTAAAAGATCTACGGAGCAATTATAACCGATTTGGTGGTGCATTGATTTTATTAGCAGGAGATTTTCGTCAAACATTGCCAGTGATTCCACGATCAACGCCAGCAGATGAACTCAATGCATGTCTAAAGTCCTCCAATTTGTGGAAACATGTCAAAGTACTTCATTTAAGCAAGAATATGCGTGTCGAGTTGCAAAATGACCAATCTGGAAACATATTCTCTAAACAACTCATTGACATTGGTAATGGCAAATTCCCTATAGACACTTTGACTGGCTGCATTAACTTTCCTCAAAGATTTTGTCTGTTAACTCGATCAAAAGATGAACTCATTCAGAAGGTTTTCTCAGATGTTTCTCAAAATTACAGAAACCATGATTGGTTGAGCGAACGAGCTATATTGGCTGCAAAAAACATTGATGTAATCGAATTAAATTTCAAAATTCAAGAACAAATTACAGGCGAATCGAGGATATATAAATCAGTTGATTCGGCTACTAACCAAGATGATGTAGTCAACTATCCACCGAAATTTTTAAACTCGCTGGACTTGCCAGGATTGCCACCTCACAATCTTCAATTAAAGGTTGGATCGGTTGTTATAATGTTGCGAAATATTAACCAGCGGCGTCTTTGCAACGGAACACGGTTAGCGATAAAAAAATTACTAAACAACGTGATAGAAGCAACTATACTCAAAGAAAAGTATAAAGGAGAAGATGTTCTCATACCGCGCATCCCAATGATTCCGAATGATGTGCCATTTCAGTTTAAACGACTACAGTTTCCAGTGCGGCTTGCTTTTGCTATGACCATAAACAAGTCCCAGGGGCAATCATTAAGTGCTTGTGGTATTAATCTGGAAAACCCATGTTTCTCACATGGTCAATTGTATGTTGCCTGTTCCCGTGTTGGAAAACCATCAGATTTGTTTGTATATGCGCCAGGTAATCAAACAAAAAACATCGTATATCATAAAGCACTACAGTGATAATAAAACTATTTTTTGTTAATAATTATGATACACATGATTAACAATAAAGCGATTACTTTTAAATCCTTATACAATATGTTTTATTTAATTATTTTTTATTCACAACACCCTAGCACCAGGGTGACGGTTCTGTTCAGGAGTATTTTTTGCCCCGACTATAAAATACGTAGGAACAAAAAACTGCCACATTACAAATCTTTTTGACAGGACGAAGTCTGTCGGGTCCGCTAGTATCTAAATATAAATAAATATTATTGTAAACTCGGACGTTTTGTTCCTACCGTAACGATAAGAAACGATCTGTGTCTCCTTCAGAGTCCTAATTTCACAACGCCCACCTGTAGGTGACACCCCCATTAAAAAAAAGGGGTATTTTTTCTTTTATGGTTACCAAATGTATGTATGGTATTTTATTTAAAAAGAAACCAATAATCTTTATTAACTTGAACATGGAAATTGAAGAGATAAAAAAATACAAAGAAAAAGTACATACAGTCGAACATACAAACTCCTCCTTTTTGAAGTCTTTTAAAATATAGGTATGATAATATTACTTTATTTAAACGAATAACATATGTCATTTTGACCCAACCCGACACTCGGTGATACTATTCCTCACTGTGCTCACGCCCGCGCCGGTTTAATCGACCCAACCTGTCCTCTACATGTGTGTAAAAATTAACATTCAATTTTATTTTGAATTTGATAATCTGTCTTTTTCTTGTTTTATAGCCATAGATCGAAATAACATATTTATGTAAAGCGGAGTCGGCTCCGCGATATGGAAGACCTGGCAAACAGGTTTTTTTTTTAAATTGATGCCGAGTTCGCATATCTTTGCAATAATAATTCACCAATTTAGATCCTGTATTCGTTGCATCGCATGTTTCTAAGACACACTGGTTCGTATTGGAAGAATTTAGCGTCAGACTGTGTATAAATATTTTATTATTTGACTGAAAGTGAACTGTACATTTCAATAATCAATCAAAACTGTGTGAGAGTCGTTCGCCATACCACGATGCCATCAGGCGTAGTTTAACAGTGAGGAGTGAGCCGCGACAGTAAGTTTTAATAGTAGTTTAACAGTGAGGAGTGAGCCGCGACAGTAAGTTTTAATAGTAGTTTATTATACAAGGGTCAAAATGAATCAATTCCAAAAAGAAATTATTGATGACTTGCACACTCTACTTTTTATTTCAAACATAAGGAAAATAAAAACAGTCTTGTTTTATTTTCTTGTCTGCTCGCAACTTCATAAAATCATTGTACCTATCTATTTAAGTATATTTACTTTGAAATTTCTGGCAAAATATTTTTGATTACTGTATTTGCTTCGTTTTCATCTGAATCTGGGTGACCCCAGATTCAGTTGAAAACGAAGCAAATACAGTACATTTTAATCTAATTTAAACCGAGATTTTGAATTTCGGAACCTACAGCTTACAGAGCTAGCTAGTATCCCGCCCAATCTATATATATATATAGATACATCAACACAGAGCCTAAAACGACAAGGGCTTAAAACTTGAAATTTTGATGTATTTAATGATGAAAACATCCACTAAAGAAGGATTTTTAAGAATAATAAGAATGTTTTATTTGTATAAAAACATAGTACATTAAAGGTTTTATTAAATAAAGAATAAGGATCTGACATGTTTCGTCATTAACTGGCATACGATTATTCAAACAATCACTAGTGTTGTAACCATTCTTTTTAACAAATGTTAAAAGTAAAACCAATTCTATCTAACACAAATTCTAATAATATATTATTATTATTATTTTAAAATCGAATTTTAATTATAATATATTTGGTAAGTAACTCTTTCAGGTACAATTGCTTTCTTATATTAGTTAGGATATAGTTCAAACAAACAACAACAAACAAAACAAAATATGATATTAGTATATTATTAAATAGGAAGATAGGAACACATCAAATAAATTAATATAACTCAGTTACAATTTTAATATTAAGTAAATATTGTTAACATTTTTTATACGATTCTTAGTACATTGTTGAGCTCTTACCGCCTGTGATACAGGATCCTCTTAGTACAGGCATCTAACATTGTTCTACCTATATATAAAGATTTATTATTATTATTTACTTGCAGTAATCAGTAGCCATATGTGTCCATTATTTTTTGTCAAAAAATTCTTTCACGGTATAAAAACAATTATCAATTAACCATTTCTGTAGTTTGGATTTACAATATTTCAATGGGAGCTCTCTTATTTGTTTAGTTAAATTATTATTGTTAATTTTTATCGATGTTACGTTACCATTTTTATGCCATAATGTGCTTTTATGAGTAGGTAATTTTAACCGTGTGGGTCACGACGGGTATGTTTCGAGTGTAAATCACATGCTTTGAAAAATTTTGACTGCTCTTTTACAAAAATTCCAGCTTGTAATATAAGAAAGCCCGTTAACGTCAGAATTTTGATTTTTTTAAATAGAGGTCTGCATGTTGTTATGGGGCTGATACCACAGATTGTTCTAAGGCATTTTTTTTGCACCTGAAAGGCATAATTTATATTTGTAGAGGGGAACTGGGGGAACCCAGAGCAGGAGTCCATACCTTAGCAAAGACAAAACATACCCGTAGTAAGCAATAAGAGCAACTGCATCACTCGCGGTACGCCTTAAACGTTTAAGAGCAAATACAAACTGGTTTAGTTTTTACAAATGTGCTCTTTATGTAGTTTCCAGTTACAGTTCTGGTCGAGAATAAGTCCAAGAAATTAGTAATTATTAACTTCACTGATTTGATGCCCTTCACAAGTAATTTTAAATATTTGAGTTGTAATTTTGAAAATTTATGTATTTAGTTTTATACTATCGTTTGTTACTATGTCCGATATTAGACTCCGTCAGCAAAAAGTAAACATTGTTGTTAAAGCTGTAGGTAAATCGTTGATGTAAATAAGAAAAAGTAGTGGCCCAAGTATACTTCCTTGGGGTACTCCTGACTTGGTTTGACTGTAATCTGAACTGTATGATGTGGACTCGTTATTTTCATTTATTGAACTTATTTCTACTTTTTGTTGGCGGTTAGATAGATAGCTAGCTATCCAATCAAACACTTTTCCCCTTATCCCATAGCCATAGCATAGGAATGAAAAATTCTAAGGAAAACCGTAATTTTCAAAGATAGAAGAAATAAGAATGTGTATTAGTGTTTTTGAAAATCTACCCTCTAAGAGGGTGAAATAGGGGTTTAAAGTCACTGATGTTTCCTACTCATAATCTACGATTATGAGTTAATTGTAGACCTGTATGCTGAATGGTCGCCAGTTTATGTCAGTCCACTATTTCTCGGAATGACACGAAAAGATTATAGAATACGATTTTGATTGATATCATTGTAGAAGAAATGTTCAGTTGACAATGTATACAGAGTTTACAATCTCTCAAGATAATTTGCAATCTTATGGAGTTTGCAATTATCCGGTGATATATATATAGGTAGAAGATATAAACTACCTTTCGAAAGGGGCGTAAAGCATTTATGAATATGGAAAAATCTAATGACGTTCATGAATTCATGATGCAACTTGTACACATCTGCGTAACTCTTCGCAGCGTTCCGGAGTGATGATCCTCTGAGTTTGTTTCGGTGTTTCTTCTCAGGGTAGTCAGCTAGGAAAAACTGGCCTCATCTAGTTTAAAAATGACCAAAAAAGATTGCCCTGTAAAAGTGTTATGTTAAGTGTTAACCTACTTACAAAATAAATCAAATTTATCTTTTGATGTTATGTCATGGACAATAAACAAACATGCGATTTCAGCAATCCTGGGAGATTTCCTATGTTACCTTAGTTCCGTTGCCTAACTCCAAAGTTCTTCATCAAAATCAATCAAATCATCCAAATAGGTTGACAATTGACGAAAATATCGCTGAACAAACATTTTTCCTTGGATCCCATTATCATCTGATAATGTCTCTCTGATAATCTCCTGACTGATCCAAACTTCATAATCGGGGATTGATCTTACCTATATTGGGGACATACACAGAAATTTTCAGCTTTTATAAAATAAAGTCTGATCGTTGCGGGCTCTTATTCTAATAGCCAAAGGAAACAACATAATTTGTGGAATAAATGAAAGTTAAGCAAGTCAGAAGAAAATGATTGCCTACTTTACGTAGTACGCTGAGCAATGATTCGATATAAATGCAATGATCTAAAAAAATATTGTTCTTTATTATTCAATGAAGCCTGCCAATAAACATTGCATACTTAACAACTTTTTTGGAGGAGATCTAGATATTTTCTCATTCAATCGATGGTGTTAATTACATTTTAGGTCGGATTAGGGTTATTTTTGTCATTTTCCTATTCATTATTTTAAGACTGTGGTTGGTGTTGGTTGCAAAAATCGCGAAAGTGTAAATAAATATACCTAACGAATTTTGGATAACGAATAAAACACGTTGTATCAGTTTTTGTTGATTTTTGTTGTTGTTGTCATGCTTATATTTATTTATGAAATACTTAATTGTACACCCAAAGTAAAAAAAAGGTAACTTAAAACCAGTACAATGGGCCGTATTGCATTGCATTTCAAAATCTCTTCTCGATTCGATTCTCCCTTTCGCGATTTATGTATGAAATTAACCATTTTTCTTGCTACATTCTTTGTTGTTTGTTTGTTTCAGAAGCAACTCTTGTATTTATGACTGGAAGTGCAGTACGTACGTACATATGAAACGTAATAAGCTGTTCAGAACATTTTGTAAACTGAATTGATTTGTTCGTAAGACAGCTTGATGACAACTATACGAGCGACACACATTCGTCATGGCTCACAGTGATACCACCGAAACTTTATCCAGTTTCGATTATTGGAAAATCAGAGAACGTCTTCTTTATAATTTACAGTTAACCATGTTGGTTACGTCATTTGCTTCCTTGACATACGGAGTGTTATCATGGTGCATGTTGAAGAAGTTTCGTAATTTCACAAACTTTATATTTCTCAACATTATTTTTACAAAATTAATAAGCATTACACTATTAATGATCGAAGACGAGTTTTATCTCCAGTTTGAGCTATTTTCTTTCATTGGGTTTGTTTCTAACTACTCACAAATTTACTTTAAATCAGTGTACAATCACTGGTTGTTGATTTTGTGTCACATGTTTTACAAAGATATTGTTAAAGTCTTCGATACACATATGCATAGGAGATATCTAAAAAGTGTCCTCTTTGGTTGGGGTGCATCTTTACTGACCTCCCTAATTTTGTTTTTTATTTTTGTATTTATTATGATACCGGTTATCAAAAAAGAGCACTATTCTAAAGAATCTATGGCACTAGGAAATGTTATCAGAAGTGGAAGTCACGTTTTACCTTTGATAATTAATTCTTGTTTTTACGTAAAAATCGTAAATTCACTTTGTCATAGTTTCAACAGTAGCACTCATACAAATTCTTACATCTGGCGTCGCTTGTATATAGCCACTCTGATCTTTATTCTAAGCGACGTCATTATGTTGTCAGATTTTGTCGTACAATTATTCTTCTTAAATTTCAGATTTATGACTTCGGTCTTAGATGTTACACTTATATGTTTAGAACCTATAAATATACTAGTATTAGACATTATTTTGGTCGTTTTAAAAAGAAATCGTACGATTTGGTATGAATTTTATGTAAAAAAAATTAAACAAAAAAAGTTAGTAAATAAATCTAACAGAGGGATTACGAATACTGGGATAGAAGATATAAATTAAAGTAGCCTGACTATGGCTTTAATGTTAAGTTAAATATTTAAGTTACTTATAAAAATACATATATTTTTATTTCGTTTTATTACATAAATAAATATCACTTGATCTCCCCAACTTGAATACCTAGATGTTTGTTGATATTGTTGCTTGACTAATTGCAATTTGCTTATTACTGGGCGGTCATAACACCTAGTGGAATTAGCTCCGCCTATGTTACCACTACATAAGAACTACTTGTAGCGTTAAGAGAGCATATAAAGAGCTCAATACACACAAGACATGGGTAAAGGAACTAAAAGAGACAAATGAACTTTTATGCAATAGGCCTGATATTATTAGAATTGCTACAAATTTCTACAAAAAAATGTATGATTGCCAAGAGAGAGAAATAATATGGGAAAAATCGATAATGTCAACTTGCAATATATTATATACACCCTTTCAATAGTCAGAGTCATCCATGATCCTGCTCTACAAAAAAGGCGACCCAAAGCAATTATCGCCCCATCAGTCTGCTGTCATCACTCTACAAACTTTTTGCATCGATTATCGAAAAAAGGATTAGTAAGAGTATAGAGATACACCAACCGATAGAACAAGCTGGCTTCAGAAGTGGATATTCTACGATAGATCATATCCACTCAATTGAACAAATAATTGAAAAATATACATAGCTAGTACCAGTGATCACTGTATGTTGCGTTCATCGACAACCAGAAAGCCTTCGACACGATCCTGCACTCTTCCATATGGACAGTTTTAAGCTCACAGCACGTAGATCACAAATACATAAAAGTAATTAAGTATATATACAACAACTGCAGTAGCAGAGTGAAGCTTGAGTCGACAGGCCCGCCAATAAGCATAAAAAGACGTGTAAGGCAAGGGGACCCTCTTTCACCGAGAATTTTTATAGCAGTGCTAGAGATGGCCATCAGCAAAGTCAATTGGAACAGAACAGGACTAAACGGAAAATTTATCAGTCACTTAAGGTTCGCTGACGATATTATTCTTCTATCTGAAAATGCAAGAGAACTAGAGTCAATGATACTATCACTAAAATCTGCGAGCGTTGAAGTAGGCTTGCAAACGAATCTATATAAAAACAAAATAATGACTCAAAAAAAAAACATGAATCAGATGATCATGAAAAAATATCCCTTGTATCTTGACCAAAATTTATTAGATTACGTGGAAAGCTACATATACTTAAATATATAATATGGTAAAACTATATATTTCTTAGTAATAGAAGTTTTGGTTAATAGCTGCGTCCACGCCCAACTGAGTTATACTATAGATACTTATTGCAACAACAACAGCAAAAAATTGTTTGTCTGTAAAGTCGGTTTACGGACGATAGTTTAACGTGACAACGTCATAACAAAACATTGATGAAATGATCGCAACGTTACAATGAGCGTAACGTTACAATGAGTCATCCTTTTTCAGCCAGCGTTCATCGCTTTATTAGACGTTTAATGCCAAAAAGTTCTAAATATTTAGCTTGTAGATTTCTTTACTTAATAAATAGGTAGGTAACTTAGTTTGAGAGGTAAGTACAATTCCAAGGTGCAAAACGTCATGCATGGAAGATGATACAGTCTTGAAACCTACTATTTTAATTCATGACCTTAACCACATACTTCCGAAAATCAATAAATCGCATCATGCTAATATTTTCCTGTGCATTGTCCTACTCGCAAATGATCGCGTAAGTACAAAAAATGCAATGTCATTTATGATTACCATTCACAGTGCATCCAAAACAAAGGTTTGAGATTACTACAATCATAAATCAAATTGATTCAGTACTGTTTACTGACAAAAGATGACGAACATTTTATGTGGAACTCAAAAACACAACACTAAAGAAAAATAGGCAATCAATCGTGATCCTTGGCACGAATTCAGAGAGGAAAATGCATTATCTGCTAATCTTAATATTGTCGAAATAAAAATGCTTTGTTACCTGCTTAGTCATACGGGCATCTCGGCGCTCATAAAAAGACATTGTCAAAAATGGCTCCATAATGTTACAAATAACAATATAACTCTTTGCTTGACATCCTTCTCAATATCAATTAAATCACAATCAAATAGGTAGGTAAAGCCTAAGTTCATTGCTCCACTTTGAAACATTTAAATGAAGCAATGAACATTTAATGTTTTGCCTAAATTGACCCACTCCGGAAGATTGACCAACTCCGTTGGTAGGTCTCCCACGAGATGAAGGATATCCCACTCCAGGGATATCATCATGATGGCAGGGAATCCTACTCCTTAGCTGTACGCACAGTAAAAGTATTTCCAAAACGTTTTGGTTAACGCGTGTGGGTGGGAATTTTGCGACCTAGCTATGTCATTTAAAGTATTAAAAAATATCTTTTACAATTTGTGACATTGCTGGAGCCATTCTACGCCGAAGGCAATTCTATTCTGCCCATTCAATACTGAAATAGCCCAGCAATCTCTGTATAAAATCCTGAAATAGAACTTGAATTGAACATGTTTTATTATTTGACAACTATTTTAAAGGTTATGGTCATGTAAAGAAAATGAATGAAACACGATTTATAATGAAGGATATAATCGCAAATAACAAGGGGAAGTCGCATACATTAAGTACCTTAACGCGACACAATATTTAAAACTAAACAAATCCAAAATCTTTAGGGCCAATTTGTCACTCGTCGGAAAACTTTTCCTTCAGGAATAAAAGTGGCGGTTAAACAGCTCCTGTATAGAAAACAAATCAAGTAGTCATATTTTATTATTTAGTTAAAAAAATTCTGAGAGTTGAAAAAACAGCGCTAAAATGGATAAACTGATTTTTATGAAACTTAAACGCTTGAAAAGTTATGAAATTATGTAAACATGTGTATGAACTTTAACATCATAAGAACAACGCCCTATTGAAGTGCGAAATCCTAATATTATTCCAGTACATTTGAATTCAAACATTAGTTACTTATAAGCCCTCAATAAACCCTTTTACGTTAAACCAATAATGACGAAAGCATGTTATTTAATTTAAGCCTTTAAAATCTTATTTGAAAACTTTGGATCCTATTATAAAGTTTTTATAACGAAAGTACCTAGCTAGGTGCAAGAGCAAAGTAATAAAACTTTTCATAAGTTTTAATAAGATTGAATTTTTTTTTAATACCAACAGGCTACCTATATCGATTGAAATAGGTAGCTACGATCTATTGATAACATTGTTTTCGTACTTATTTTTTAATTTGTAAAAATCGAAAAAACGTCGGTAAAGTGCGATCACGTGCAGGGTCTCCGATCGAATAATATATTTTTAACATGTTACTTTAAAATCATAGACTTTATTATAGGTTTTTTTTTTAATTTAATATGGGTTTGCTCTTGACTATAGTCTAGGTCATAGATGACAGAGACAAAGTCGACGAAGGAGCGAGCTTACCCAGAAGAAGCCTGTTCACTCTAATTTTGAAGACTAGGGTTGTATGCGTTCGGAAACACAAACGCAGGCAGAGAGAGTAGTTTTCCTGTACTCTAAAGACCTAATATCTGTTTTTTTTTTAAGTCTTAATATCAGTAAGTTTCGAAGATAAGGAATACTTTAAAAATTTATAAATATTTAAAATCCCTTACAATAAGCCCTTTCATTTGATATTTCACACGGTACAGTTAGAAAAACTTTTATTTTTATTTTCTAAATTGTTAAACGAGGTGTCCATGTTCTGAAATAGAACACAAGATACTTTTTCCCGGGAGTATGTTCCCTTGAAATAATTTCAGACATTTACGCGGGCGAAGCCGCAAGCAGAACCTAGGAACCCATCAAATAAAAAAGCATGTTCGTTATACAGCTTCCTTACT
>NDFZ01004399.1:0-37059 GCA_002192655.3 Mamestra configurata
CCAAATTATTTTGCTGCGTGCCACGACTAGCACGCGTGCCATAGGTTCGCCATCCCTGGCCTAGGTGGTACTGTCCGTCTTTGGGCACCCATTGTATGGAGAGCATTGCCTAAATCCTTGTCACAGTGTATATGTATCACAGCTAACGTGACCCGCATAATCCCCTATTTACACCTAAAGCTGTACGTAAACAACATTTGTTTATACTTACCGATACGAAAGTTTCATAGGACAAATCTTGGATCCCAAACGCTTTGAGTATCAGTGGCTTCTGTGCCTGCGTACAACCAATGAGGGCCAGGTTTCGAATATCTCGCTGAGAATCCTGTTCTAGCTCGCAGAAATGCCAGCCACAATTGTAAAATATAGCATTTGATAGTAAGGATGCCTAGAAAATAAGAAATTACTAGTACTACGGCACGCTGTCGATAAAATCGCACACGAGCTTCAAAAAAGATGTGACATCAGGCTTACCAAAGGGTTTTTTTAACGATGGGGAATCATTAAATGACTCCTTTCTCTCTGGGTGGAGCGGAAAGGAGTGCCAGAGTCTTAGTGACTAAAACCCATCCGTGTTCCTCCTAGTACTCTTTGCGATTCTTGATTGGTGATTCTTTCGAATAAATTCCGCAATCCTGGCAGGAGCTTGTCCTTGTTGTTGGTGGTTGTTCTTGGTTGTTGTTGTTTGTTGTGTCTGTATCTTAACTATCTTACCTTTATTATGATGGTCAGATAGGCAGTCACGCCATTTAAAATACTGGTATTCAGTTAAAACCGGCTAGACTAAAATCCCACCCCAACGTAGTTGGGAAAGAGCTAGGCAGATTAACTGAGTTTTAAAAAAAACTTTTATCTATATTGCATTGTCTCTATCATTCACACTTGTGACACATACATGTGTTTTTTGCCTTTTAAGTTTGTGCTAAATACATATATTTTCTTTCTTTGTGACGGACTCTGTCTAAAACTCGCTGTGCCATGTCAACACCCAGCACTGTATAGTCTACACCACATTGGTATGAAACATTCTCGCGACAAGACACGTCGAGGCGATCTGAACAGATGCATGTGGCTCACGTGTTGCCCCCACGAGACGTCACAAGGTACCGTGCTCACAAAAATCCTCGCAGTTCTTACGTAACTTTGTGTGACTTCAGTTTGTGTGTTTTGGACCGGTTAACGTCTCGAGACTGCACCATGCATTGTAATTTTTGTGAAATAAACTCCATATTCCATTTTTCCATGTAACGTCAACTCGTCTCGTCTTGTTGTTAGTGAGCTTAAAGTTATTGCAATACGATTTTATACGTCTACTATCCTAAGACTAAAATACCAAAATATAAAACAACATGACAACAGAATGAGGACTGTTCTTAGGTTTCCGAACCTGTATAGAAAAACGGAACCCTTATAGGATCACTCAGTTGTCTGTCTGTCCGTCTGTCACATTAGATTTTCTTCGAATGTACTGATGCGATTCAGTACACACAGAAATTTGGTACACATATAACCTTCTATTACCTAAACACGGATGCGTAACGAAGATAAATACATTTTGAAAATAGGGTCTCTTTTGAGGGGGGTGTAATGATCTAAAAGTTTTTATTAAATTTTATATATTCCATTACGAAGTTATTTAAGAAAATAAATGAAATTTGACTATTCCCCCCTGATAGCCTGAGATAAAAGTTATAAGAAATCTATGATTTAAAAATAACAAGTTAAAAAATATGTTCGTTCGGAATCTTTTGCACGCGAGTCCAACTTGCGCTTGGCCGGTTTTTCTGAATATTATGTGATCAAATTTTAGAACGACATAAGGTTGAATTAAAAATTACCTAAACATTTCCAATTGATTTTTATAAAAACTACTAAGACGATCACTAAGCAAGTAATATCCTAAATGGAAACGTACATTTAAAAGCAGAGGTTCATTTACAAGAGATTACTGCGGAGTAAGATCGTTATTCGTTACTCAAACGTTTCTACGCTGAAAGCTATTTCTAATTCATATAATATTCAGGGCATGTTTTCGTACCCATTTCGTATCGAGTCAATAGTCCGGCTAAAATCGACAGGATAAAGCTCTCGTGTTGGAATAAACCTTTGTATACTTACAATAAACCTTTCTGATGTAGTAGGTAAAGTGGTGCCCAATCTAAGGACCCTGTGGGACGCCTAAGTACAGAAGATTTACATTGCTATCCGTCGTGCTGTTTTCTTCTAAATCTTTGAAACGATTTTAATTACAAACACGTAAACTTTTACCTGATAAGTAACTTCTCCTGCATTCCACAAATTAAGGGCCAGTAGTAAGAAGAGGGATCCGACGAACGTATATGTCATGAAAGCATTAGTCAAATCAAGGTGTGGAGACAGCTGGAATATGCAAAGGTATTGCATTAATTATAATAATTTATTCCTAAACCAACACCATCGAATTGCACCAACGGTTGGTTGAATTCGATGGTGTTGGTGGTATAAGTCTATTACATGAATCACAATTTTCAAACTGTGATTAACTATAATAACCTCAACGACATCACAATAGTTTCGATGTTTCACTTCACTAAACTGATGGATGAATATGAAACCTAGGTCAAAGAAGAAGCATACTCAATTAACTAAATAGTAGAGTCCGATCGAAACAGGATTTTCAACCGAAACCGAAACCGAAATCGAACCTTCGTTTCTGATCTCAGTTTCGGCCGAAACTGAAACCAAAACTTTTATAAATTATATTTTTTATATAAAGCATGTTTAAATTTATTTAACATGATACAGATCTTAATGTAGTTGGTTATTTTTATACATATAATCACAGTTAACTTAAATTTAATTAAATTCGTAACAAAAATAATGATTATATTTATAATATACTAGCACTTCGCCCGCGACTTCGTCCGCGCGGATTTAGTAGGTAAACTTGTAAACATTATGGTGCAATAAATATTTTGAATGTTTTACACCTTGTGTTACATTTTTCCAGTTTTAGTAGGGATCCCTCATTATTTCGGGATTTAATATATAAATAATAAATATAGCCTATATTACTCAGTGAAGATGTAGCTTTCTAACGGTAATAGAACTTTTTAAATCGGTTGAGTTAAATCGTAACAAACAAATCTTTCCTCTTTAAAATATCAGTTTAGATTTTAACAATTTAACACAAATAAAAAAACGTGTTAAAAACAATGACGAACACTAACCGAAACCAATACTGTGGCCGAAACTAACCGAAACCGAACCTTCGTTCGGTCTTTACTAAAAAGTAACATATCTTTATAAAAAGATACACTAAAAAGGTTCTACGTACCGCTAAACGCAGCAAAAGTAATACGGCGACGGCGGAACTTTCGCACACTTGGAGTGACATTATTATTCCGAAAACACGATGTATCTCGTCTGCTAAACTAAACAAAGAATATTACATGAAGCCTTCCACAAAAAAAAACTCTCGTGAAATAAAATGGACAATTTCGTTACAAAAACATGCAATTCTCTGAAACTGCTGATGGTTTTAGAAATGGCAAATGGGCTTTTTAATTTTTTTTATAACAATTTTGTTGCCATCGTGTACAGCGCCAGGAGAGCTGTTTATTTAGAATTAAATGAACGTGATTCCTCCGAAAGCGTTTTTTTCCAATTTAGCTTTGCTAGTTTCAATAACACTTTTCCGCTCCATTGGAATATTATTATACCTATAATATTATAAAGCACTTTACGTCTTCAATTAATCTCTTTGTTTACCAGCGTTTGCTCCTATTGTATCGATAAAATATACTACATGAAAACAAATCTACAATTCTATCCTAGATTTCTAGAATCATTCATTACGTCGTCCGTAAATCCTGTTTATTTCTTGTCGGCGAACAATAGGTGCGCTGAATAATACAATAACAAAAGTTAAACAAAAGAACTTACTATAGAAGTTTTTGATGCATCCGAATACCTTCCAAACATCCAGCTTTTAGTTTGTCTATGGCCTCCCTTTTGTTCATTACTTTTATATTCCTATCAAACTCGGTCCGTATCCGTTCAAAATGATGGCACAGAGTCATAAACTTGTAAGTCATGGTGATCAAGTGCGTGATTGGCATGCAGTCAGCCGACATCATCGGCAACATCATGTACAACCATGTTATGTAGAAGAATATTCGGAAAATCAATGCCGCCACTGAATTGTCATCGTAAACCGGTAAATATGTGACCACGGTATAAAAAGGGGTCCCTGAAAAGGAACAGATAAAGTTAAGAATTTATGATTATCGTTGATCTGGCTACCCGGATGATACCATGAACGTGACTTTAAGCTGGCTGCATAGTAATAATAAGGGTGATGAAGTGCAGGGACCTGTAGATACGCATAACTTAAGAAAACGTAGTCGTAAACGAAGGTCATGAAGGGACAAAATAATAGTAGTAGATAAAAAATGCATATGATATTTGTTGGTATACGAGTCGACAAGTAAACCCAGAAATTAATCGTGCAAGTATAAAACAAAAGCCAACCTTCCACGATCGCCCTCCTAGCGCTCTCGATGCCATACGCCGCGAGCGACAGGTACACGGATATGACGTACAACCATATACCGATTGTCACTTTCCGGTATTGTTTCTTCATCACATATTCCTCTTCAAACGTCGCGCCGACCGTAGCCATTTCGTAGTTTAATTTTCTTATTGAAGATTTATGATAGTAGAGAAGAAACATCTTCGTGAGAACAATATTGTGTATAGCAGAAAACATAACTGATGAGTTCTTTTCTACTTCTGGGAAGTTCCCGAACAAAGCCGCAACGTTTTCGAGGAAAATCATTGTGGTGTAAATAGAGAACGTTAGTATACTGTACAGCTGATAAAGGATGGTTTCTTGGTAGATGTCTTCGTACCAACAGTTCCCATAGCCGGCGTAATACACGTATCTACAAATTTTTCTTAGTAACAATTTAGTATTTAGAGGCATTTTCCATTCAAGAGAGGGAACTTTGTTAATGATTTTTACTTCAGACCTTACTGTATGAAGTTTCAATGCTTTTTGATGAAACTATCTATTATTTGGGTAGGTATAAAATGTAATAAAGCGTTAATTAGAACTAATGAAAGTAATAGAACTTATTTTATGAAAACAAAAAAGAACGTTTAACTAGTGTAATATTTTATGAGAAAACAATAGAAAAACCCTGTAAAAGTTACCTTTAATTAGTGCCGCTAGGCAATATCGAATAAAAATGTTATAATATTCATTGTTATAATGAGAGGTTCAGTATTGTGAGCCGAAAATTGAGAGAACGTTCGCGCACTTTCTAACATATTGTTTTGATTAATTAATTACTGTAGCTAATTAACGAGAAGAGGCATATTGGTATATTTTATTGCTCGACATTGCAGTAATAAATGTGATTACTATTATATGCTTAATAAGCTAAAAGGTTATAATTAAATTAGTTAGTATTAGACTCTTGTTTGTATCGAATTATATGTGTAATAGAATTATCTTCGCAGTCGTTGAATGTAAGCGTGATTTTACTTACCAGCTTGTAAAAATATAAACCGATCTAAAAAATAAATATGATATTGACGTTATTCATACTGGTATCGATAACAGATATAGGATCGTGTGTACATACATATACAGGATGACTTTTCAAGTGGGAGTGGATGGCCAAATCCGAAANTTCAATGCTTTTTGATGAAACTATCTATTATTTGGGTAGGTATAAAATGTAATAAAGCGTTAATTAGAACTAATGAAAGTAATAGAACTTATTTTATGAAAACAAAAAAGAACGTTTAACTAGTGTAATATTTTATGAGAAAACAATAGAAAAACCCTGTAAAAGTTACCTTTAATTAGTGCCGCTAGGCAATATCGAATAAAAATGTTATAATATTCATTGTTATAATGAGAGGTTCAGTATTGTGAGCCGAAAATTGAGAGAACGTTCGCGCACTTTCTAACATATTGTTTTGATTAATTAATTACTGTAGCTAATTAACGAGAAGAGGCATATTGGTATATTTTATTGCTCGACATTGCAGTAATAAATGTGATTACTATTATATGCTTAATAAGCTAAAAGGTTATAATTAAATTAGTTAGTATTAGACTCTTGTTTGTATCGAATTATATGTGTAATAGAATTATCTTCGCAGTCGTTGAATGTAAGCGTGATTTTACTTACCAGCTTGTAAAAATATAAACCGATCTAAAAAATAAATATGATATTGACGTTATTCATACTGGTATCGATAACAGATATAGGATCGTGTGTACATACATATACAGGATGACTTTTCAAGTGGGAGTGGATGGCCAAATCCGAAAGTATGAGGAACAACAAACAATTCTCAAGGGAATCTCGAGCCTGATTCTGATGAAAACTAAAACTGCACCATTGGATTTTTCAAAAATCTATATTTCTGTCTTCGATTTAGTTAGGAATTGAAGACGTTGATTTTAACGAAAAAAATAACCTGTATTATTACACCATGCGCTAGTGTCAATAATAAGCATATAAGTCTGGGAAGTAATGGCATACGGTAAACATACACAGATTTATTTGATACATTATAATATTTATTTTTCAAAAATATTTGATAATATTCGCTATTTCCCATAGTTTTGTTTTAGGGCGACCGGGTTCCTCTTGAAAAATTCACCCTGTACGTCGCTTAGATCAAAATACTGAATGTCAGCTGTCTTGTTACGCCAGGAGACGAGTAAAGGAAAAAATATATCATTTACGTACGATAACACTTTTATAAAATGTAGGTTACATAAATAAAGTCGTATTTTTCTTCAGAGGGTCTGTATTATATTCATTGTTTTCTTTAACCCAATTGGATCCATTTGAGTTTGACTTCATTTCACGACTTCGGAGCCTCTTTCAAGAATGATATCATCCAATAGAAATTTAGCAACACTTTTATTATAATCTTTGTAATTTGTATTACATTGTTTTGTTTAATCCTTTACGCAAACCATGTGCTCTAACACGAGCTTTAAATGTTAATAAGGGTCAATATTCAAATAAAATCTAAGAGACATCGACCTTGAAGTGACTGTCCAGTTTACTGGCCACTTGGAACCATCGTTTAAAAGTTTAATCTTTTTTCAATTTATCATCAGCACAAAATTTGTCGACATTGTTACCTATTCCTAAGTTATACATTTTAAATGGTTTCCTAAGACCTATCTACACTATGAAAGTTTCTTGCTCTCTTCTTCATATTTGTCCGTCTTAAAACAAAGTATCGTACGTAGTAGCGCAGTGGTCACGTTGGCTTCATGTTTTGTGGCACAGAGGGCAGGATAGAAAGTGGAGCATTTACTAAGATCAGACCCCTTGGCAAGAGTGTTGTTTTAACAACATAACAACTGCCAAAGATCTTAAAAATAAAAGCCGTTACCAAAGACAAACGTTTTTTTATCACGTCTCGCACGGAGGAATCTCGGTATGAAATGGACGGTCACGCATCCACGGACCGACCTCGGCCACCGTTGCTTAACCTGAAGGTATCGTACCGTGTTAATGATACTTTGAAGCACAAGTTTACTATGTATATGTACGTATAGCTTAAACATTAAACTCAATCATGTCCATTCCGTGCCATCCATCTCCTAAAGGTGGACAGATATTTCCGTTCAGAGCGAGACGTGTCATTACATTGCAAACAAACGAGTGTTACTGCTGTTTACACGTACGTGCGTGCGGTGGCGAGAAATTGATTGATTGATATAATAGTTCAGACAAGATATGTAATGAGAGCTTCGTGTGAGAGAAGTCCTTGTTAAATATATTTTTTTTCAAAAAGTGACATTTCTAAAATAAAATATGAAGTGAATATAAAGTAAGCTGTCAATCACCAGTGTTAGACGAAATTAAATTAAATTTCAAGCTCAATTTAGCTAAGTTTCCACGACAGCACACAAAAAAAAAAAAGACCCATGCAAGAAACGTTTTTCGGTTAATACTCTCGCACTACCATTTTATTTCTTGCTTGGCCTACTTGGTCTACTTGGGTCCTGTTTAGAGATTCCAGCTTAAACTGAGTTGCTTAACCTGGAAGTCTCTAAACAGGACAGCATCCATAAGTGTTACAAATTATACGCTTCCGAAAAAACCTGACTGTAAAACAAGTCGCCAGCAAATTAATTTAACTAAAATTCAAATATGTTTTACATTGTGTCATGACGTTTTCGTTAAAATTAAAACAATATTATATTCAGGTAAGAGAATTCTTACTAAAGGGATTGCAGTTCAGGAAACGGTACGACTGTACCGACCCGCTTTTCTGATCTGCATTTCCTTCATCAGCATGAAATTCTTTAACTTCCATATTTGCTCCGTAATAACAATTTCCTTTACACTATTACCGTTACCTTTACACTATAACCGTTTACCCAAGAATCTTTATAGTAATTACCCATGGTACATAAGGCGCCACCTCCACGAACGATAATATTGTCGTGTGAATACGCATTCATAGCGTTGTTATAGAAAGCATCCTGAGCAACCGGCAGATCCTGAGCAACCGGCAGCAAGTTCGTCATGCTCCCTTAGATTTTACTGCTTGCGGTAGCGTCGGGGGTCGGGTTACCTCTTTCCCTCAAATATGGCGAGGGGGGTAATGGCTGATCTTTGCGTTATGCTCGTGAACGGGTGCTGCTTGTGGTGAAAGGTCGTCTTGTTAGCCATGGATTTTACTATTGTTATAACGATTATATGCTTAATGTTTAATTTTGATGGCCCTGGTTTATCACTTGTGGCGTCGAGTCACAGATCTTTTTATTAAATTCTACCCTCTGTACGTGTAAGCGGGCACACCCTTCATGTCTGGAGGCTTATTTAGTTTGATTTGATATTGTTTTTATGCTTGAGTTTGTCTGTTTATGCTGGCATAATGGAGTGTGCTAGCTTACAAGTAGCGAATTATTAAGTTTTATGTTTTTACGTGTTACCTTTGTTGTATTGTTTTCTTTGTAAGAATACTGACTACTTACATATCTTTGTATAAGTGATAGTTCTTATAACTCAACAGACAGATGTGTTGCTGGGGAGTTTGTTGCGCCACTTCTTCTTCCCAGCTAAAACACTAGGAAGTGGTGACGGGCGGGCGTTTTGGGGGACTGTCTTTATGTAGAACTTTGACGTTCAAAAAGTGCTGGCACTCAGCCTAATTTGAATAAATGACTTTTGAATTTTGAATTTGAATTTGAATTTGAAAGACGATAATATCGCCACAAGACCCTCGCTCGGTTTCCACACGTACGTCGATGTCGGATGAGCAAGTAAAAGTATCAGCAAACATAGATTAAGTCACGTAAATTCTGCTCTTCAAAAATGTTGTGCCTATTTCGAGCAACAAGTCCTAAGTTATAACGGTCTATACGTTAAATCTTGCTCGAATGAACGTAAAAACGTCGAGCATGTACGCACGTGTTGACTTAGCATAAGAGTTCTTCGACACAGTGGTTTATATTATGAAAGTGTGAAATTCCCCTTAACGCACCTAGATGCTTACCTTCTGTAAAATGAATTCACCTACTTACAAAAGCAAGTAACGACCCTCGCAAGCGACCCACATTAACACCGGCAATAATGCGTCGGGTCTTTTAATTGACCCGTTACCGAACCTCTAAGTATCTTTACTATACAGTAAGCTCACACGGAAAAACACTTAGTATTCGCCACTATATTAAGTTACCTGATCACGTACGAGGAAATCTGCCTGACCAATAATACACCTTTACCCTTTACCTAATTTGTATTCAGGGCAAGCACACGAACCCGCCAAGGATTACAAAACTGTGTTCGGGAAGAGACTGTAAACAGCTTTGCCGCCTTTATTGGTGTTAGGGCCAGTTTTCAAGTGGCGCTGTATTGAAAACTATGTTTTCGACAAGACTGACTTTCATGATGCTAATCTTTATGCAGACGTGCAGTCGTGCATGAGAATCGAATTAGAAATATATAAGTTAATGGATAGGTATTGTCCCTTATGTCGTGGGACAATCCTGGCCAGTATTATGGACAGTCACTTAAAGGTCGTTTTGCCATCGATTTTTATTTCAATATTAAACCTTATTAACGTTTACAATTAGAGGTTAGACATATCTGGCGCTATGTGGGTGTTCTATAGGTATGCATTAACCTAACACGTTGAGGTACGACAAAAGCGACGTTCTACACAGTTTGTTTTGAATCGATCTATATGTACTTGTACAAATGTACAGCCGTCTGTTCTGATAAACAATACGTAGCCATGTCGAATATAATGGTAAAGAAAAGATACTGCCCTTCCCTTTAAATTTGTTTCTTAGTTATCTATAACGACGCCCCCGAGAAGACAGCAATGTTCGCTTTAGACTTGTTTTTCACATTTTTCTCAGAAAGTACAGTGATAGTCGCAGTTTTTATTTTATTCATTTTAGCCTGCGCTTCCTCGTCTCAAGTCACATATTGTTTTATTTTTTTACAGAATATTCCAACATCTCATTATTTTAATTTTTTGACTAAGGGCCTGTTTCATGATGTCTGAATAGCCACTACCTACGTACTGAATAAATTAAGAATAGAACAGAATTTGAACGAAATTTTGTCCAACTTTTCTTTATTTGCGTCATTCTTGGCGAACGTCACATGCCTAGTAAATTAACGGGAATTTAATCGTAAGTGAACTCGCTTTTGAAAAACAATAAACATTACATCACGCCTATATACCCCGAAAGGTAAGACAGATCAGTGTAGTAAACGCCCGCTTTTCGACAGTTATTTTCATTTCCCATGCTATGTTATTTTATTACATAGACATACCATAAGGAATCAAGCCTATTGCTCACTATCAAACCCTTTCTACAAATTCAGGTTCCAAAATGAGACTGAAAATAAAAAATATAGTTAGCAAATACATAGTATCATACTGGTATGTAGGTATAGACAAACAACAAAGAGCTATAAAACCAGTATTTAAAAATCGCTTTCTAAACCATGCAACGGAATTCTATCGCGGCTATTGAAATTCCTCTATATTTTATCTATTACAGCGGCTATCGAACGAAACTAAGCCGATACGTACGCCATGTGGACCAGCTCTATTTGGTTCTGTGCGGATCAAACAGGGCGTGTGGAAAATAAACCTATTCGCATATTTATATGTACACCCGTTTTGAATGGATTTAACTGAATGTGTAGCCGGGCTAATTGATTAAAACAAACAATTAGGAAATCGAATTGAACTTTGATTACAAAACACGTTGTATGGACTTGTAAATAAATTTGACCTCACAGTTAATACAGTTTCGTACAGTTCTCTACTATCTATTGTTTGTTTAAGTAATTTATTGTAGTTTCTGTGGCGACTTTAGACCACAAATAATAACATACAAACCCATTTAGACGATATCATACTACATGGGAAGCTCTCAACTGATTTTCACCATTGAAACATTCACAGAAGTCTTACCAAGTAATGTGTTACTTCCGTGCTAAAACCCATATTAAAACTAAAATGGTATAATATATTCTTCATAGTGAAAAAATATACCCGTCTTTAATCATCGGGTTCAAAACATCAATAATGTTGTCAAATAAAACCCACACGCTGATAAAACAAATCAGCATGACATTCATCCGTATATTGGTAGATCAAACGCACAATTTATATGAAAAAGGTAAGACCATAATGTTTGTACTGAATTTCATAGGCTGCGTAAACAAACATAACAAAGAATGAAGCCTGAACAAAATTTGCTTCGTCAACATCTTGTTTCAATAAGATTATCTGCATTTTTATACGGCCATGCTTTTGAATACAATTTACTGAGCTGTTTATATAAAGAGCCTTAGTTTACGTCGTACTAAGGGGCTCAGCTCCGTTAGTCTCGTGGTCACAAGCGCGGCGTGAGATCTTGGATTCGCTTCCCAGGTCTGGCAAGAAGTGTCATTGGGTTTTTCCTTCAGGAATTTCTGTCACTGCCTGGAGTTTGGAATTTAGTGGTGTGACACTCCCGTACTTCGGAAAGCACGTTAAACAGTTGGTCCTGCGCCAGATCTCTCTCCGGTTGTTTCGGGTTGCCGTCCAATCGAAATATAAGAGTTATGGAAGAGGGAGTGCACCTTTGTTTGCACACACACATGTGCACTTTAATGTATTCCACGTCGATGGCTAGTCTCCGTAGAGATCGGCCGCCATGGCCAAAATCGATCAGGAGGACTATACAAAGGGGCATGAATCGTAAGGCGCTTCTCACATCGAGGTGGCTTCTGAATTACTAATTAATTACTAACGTAGTATTTCAATGGTTAGCAACAAGGTTCTATTGACTGATGTCTACCAATTACTCACTGCGGAAGCCCTTTCAGTAAATATATTAATCAGAGAACATTATAGCCATAATAAGGTCGAATAAATCGTGACAAAAAATACCGTGATTCCAGCATTATCGTTTGCGTAAAATGGTTGGCAACAAGTCAATAATGTTCTAGACATGTCGTTGGTTATCTTAATCAATTAAGGTTATTTTGAGTAGCTACATGTGACAACGGTCTTAAGGGTGTTACCACTACAATATGTGGTATATACGCCATCAATGCCATCATACGATGATACATACAAAAGGTCAGTCGACGTCGATTGACAGTTCCTACTACCAGTTAAGCGACGACGATCAATTTCATAACGACGGTCAATGTCGAACTGTAAGGGTGTTACCACACCAATTGATCGATCGTCGATTGATCGTCTATCGATCAATTAGTGTGGTAACACCCTTACAGTTCGAGCTGTGGCGGCTAGGGATTTCAATTGCTAGTAGTATGTATTTAGCAGGCTTCCTCCGACATCTCCCTGTCGGCCGCCTATTCACTGTAAAGTTATAAATCACCACGCACACCTACGGGATACAGGTTTAATTCAACCGGTGTGTTGTGCGCTCCTATTGGTCAGGCGGTTGATTGCGAAATGTACTTCAATAGATAATATTTATCACTTGTGAAAGGTACTGCACTGCGATTCTGTATCATCTCACCGTGTAAGCTTAGGTGGAGTGAGCATGAAGTGAACTGTCCATTTTGTGTCATTCCATTTTGTTTGCGTGGATTGACAACATTGTGAGATGTTGACAGAATAGACCGGCTGTAATAATATGTTCATACGTATTCCCAGTTCCTATGTCAATTCTCCTTCTAATTGAATACAAGTCATAAAATTGTAAATTAAAAAGTTAACCGCAGATGTTTAAAATGAGATTACAAGATTTACAAGCCACTTAAATAAAAGGCTTTAAAAACAATTTATTTAAATAACACTCTGAACACATAAATTAGCATTATAGCCAGCACAAATACTTAAGGACTAAAGTCGTTTGTTTAGCATATTAGACTTTCAATGTAATCCCTAAGTTAAGTGGGTAGGTATTTATTTTGTGAAATAAGTATTCAAAGGACTTGTAACGTAAAGTGTATGCGCTAGGTTCAGAGGGATAACTTTTACGACTTAAAATGGAATAAGTGCACTCTAACTATGTGAATCTCTTTTTGCGAAACTGAAAACGTTTGATGAAATATGAAAATGGAATTGGATGATGTAAGAAGAATTATATAAAACTAGATACTGCCAGCGACTTCGCCCGCGAGAATATGAAAAAATTACGCAACGTATAAAGGTGGAAACTGACCGGTGTTACGGGCCGTAATATTAAGCTGGGTGCTGACCGGTGTTACGGGCCATATTGTTACATTCGCAGCAAGCATGTTATGTTACGCCGTATCCTAAAATCCATGTAAAACAAAACATATAAACACATATTTGTGCTCGTTTCCTCGTACTGACTGCACGAATGCTCGCTTTGTAACATGTTATATTACGCCCCGTAACATCGATCAGTATCCACCTTAACACGTTACAAAGCGAACATTCGGGCAGCCAGTACGTAGAAACGAGCCGCTCATTGCTCGTTTCGAGTGCTCCGCCCACTTTCGGTTTTTGGACGAATCTCTTTGACTGTTACGCGGTTCAGTAAATACGTCGCGACAAGCCCTTACGAGCGCACATGCCACAAGTGTCGATTATTGGAGACATTGTGTTTATTTCTTGAAAACATGGAGTGGGACAAAGAAAAATCTCTGTCAAATTTAAATTAAACAATAATTTAGTAGAATCGAAGATCCTAACACAACCTCATCTACAAACATCATAACTGAGAGTGTCTTGCGAATCTGGAACACATATTTTGGGACAGGGCGTAACGTAACATGCTCGCTACGAATGGTACATTACGGCCCCTAACACCGGTCAGTTCCTTTAAAAGTATCATATATCCTATTCTAGGAAATGATCTGTCTTATAGTTTAAAACGTAAAGATGTAATAAAAATACAGGCAGATTTACATTCACATTGATAATATTATGGATTGCTGGCTGGCTCGAGAAAAGATCGTCTAAACAAAACAAATAAGGTTTTAAACAACACCAAAAAACTCTCGATGGATCCAAACAACCTATCCCACATAACCTTTAAACCTCCTAAATACGTTTAATGAACGATAATTCTTCGTACGGCGAAGATTTACACACTCCACAAGAATAGTTAGGTGAGATAGGCTCCTGAGAGCTCCATCCGATACTACAATATATCAATGAGAGGTTCCCGAAGGATACAATGTTGGGTCACGTATCAGAAGTGTTTTTCGACGAACCTTACATTATCCCGAGGTGAGAGAAAAGTTCAGCATCAGATACTTATGGGGGTATTCGACCTTATTAAGAATAGACTTATTTTTGTGTGCCTATTTACGAATCCTGTCTTGGCCCTTCCACAGGTAGAAAGGTTTT
This sequence comes from Mamestra configurata, assembly GCA_002192655.3. Taxonomy (NCBI): domain Eukaryota; kingdom Metazoa; phylum Arthropoda; class Insecta; order Lepidoptera; family Noctuidae; genus Mamestra; species Mamestra configurata. The sequence continues at coordinate 14,839 of NDFZ01004399.1, forward strand.
TATAAAGCCTGTTATCTGATAGCTTTTATTTGTCACCTTTTCTCTGAAAGTAACTGTTTCACAAAATATTTCATATTTTCAGCAACTTTCTAGCGTTATTATGAAAAACGTCAAAATGAAAATATACAACATCTCTGACGCGTGTGGGTGTATATATTTTCACTGAGTTTTACCCGCATATATTCTTTAAAAATGCTTCTACTCGTTTATGCTGTATTTTAGTAGGATTATTTAAAGGTAACGTTTCCACGTGATTTAAAAAACTAACCAGATTGGCAAACCGACCAATTGGGTGTCGTATTTGACCCTGTCTGGGTACCCACCTTCATTAATTATTTAGCCAATACAAATGAAACTCTTGTAAACTAAATTTGACATTTCAGAAGCAATGTTACGTACTCTCAACTCTACCCATTCCTACAAGAGTCTACGATGGTAGGCGCAAGATAATCTTGCAATAAAGTATATTGACTTTTCCATAATATCCCTTCGTAAATACCCGAACAATAAATTATGAACCGTTTTTCATTACTACCTAAGAAAAAAAACTAAAGACATGAACCTCTCCTGAATCGACTTACATCGTGATCCTTAACGCTCTCTACGTTAAGGATCACGATAGAAGTCGATTTAGGAGAGCTTTATGTCTTTATTTCCGTTTTTGATATTAAGAAAGTCAATAAATGTATGTGGGTCAATGACCGTTACCTACTGCGTATTTATCTGGTGTCTACCATAGACAAGATTCTCTAATCGAAGTACCTATCTTATTTTTTCACTCAATTTCAAGTACTCAAACTTGTATAAAAGAAAACCTTGGAGAGATTCTTAGGAATATCCAATAAACTACATTAAACTACGCGCTCTGTACATATAGAAGAAAATGTCAACATAAAAATCAAGATTTCCAATCTTACTTAAATAAATAGCGATGTTAGAAGAGAGAAGAGAGAAAGGAGTCATTCATTAACGTGATGGAAATGAATATCGATTTGTCTGAGCAAACGGCTCGGAAAATTAACAGATATTGGTTCTAATTGCATTACTATTGAATGAACGAGACAGCGCAAACAAGCCGACGACGCCGACGTGGCCAGTCAGACGGGATTCGGGGAAGGACAGCGTTTAAATGAAACTAGTCTAACTGTTTATACTCTTGACAGTACTGAGTATGCCAATTAGTTATTTCAAACAATTAAGACTAACTGAGTTAAGTTTCCGTAAATATCATTTAGCAGGTTTCTTAGAAGATTCTCCGTATAGATGTTTCGAGAAGACTTAGAAGTATAACTTAAGTTGTATTTCCAGGGTTATACATAAACAAATTTTAAGCATATGATGTGTTTTTGAATACTAATTAACAGCTTCTTTATTCAAATAATCTATTCTATAGTGAAATTAGAATTTAGAATCTGCTGACTATTGTATTTCAACTAATCTAATAACTTGTTGTTGAAGTGAAAACTTCTTTAGCGGCGTTGTGCACTTTTTGGGATGGGTAAAAAATGTTAAACTCGCGTCAGGACACGTGACCTGATCGAAAATTCGTAAGACGGAGGGAGAGTAGATCGTCGCGCCGGCGCACAGTGGTCCGGAAATCGAGCTCCATACTCATAGAAACTTAAAGTAACGGATTTGAAAAAAAAATTGTGATGGCTTTAGAATACCTCCCTTTATGTAATATTAACGTATGGATGGTACAGGTCACTCCACGCGTCAGAAAAAAAAGTTTTACGTTTTTTTTGTATGGGAGAAAACACTAAAAGTAAATTTTTCTGGAACTGTATGGAACTGTAAGGCTGGTGCTCATACGAGCTATAGTCCTATACGTTTAAGTTTATAAGTTTCTATGAGTATGGAGCTCGATTTCCGGACCACCGTGCGGCGCGGCGTATAATATGTTAGTGTATTTCTGATTTTGGGGCTCAAAGGGCTGCATTTTTCAGTTTCATATGTCCCCCCTTCAACCGTTTCGAGATATCTTCACTAAACGCTAAGGACTAGAATTCCCTGCTGGATTCTGTATTCCTGATACCTACAACCTGGGGATCTTTCATTATTTATTCANAATTTTTCTGGAACTGTATGGAACTGTAAGGCTGGTGCTCATACGAGCTATAGTCCTATACGTTTAAGTTTATAAGTTTCTATGAGTATGGAGCTCGATTTCCGGACCACCGTGCGGCGCGGCGTATAATATGTTAGTGTATTTCTGATTTTGGGGCTCAAAGGGCTGCATTTTTCAGTTCCATATGTCCCCCCTTCAACCGTTTCGAGATATCTTCACTAAAAGCTAAGGACTAGAATTCCCTGCTGGATTCTGTATTCCTGATACCTACAACCTGGGGATCTTTCATTATTTATTCATATTTATTACTTCTAGGCAAGCGTAGTCCTTCGTCGACCACCTCATCGCTTTCCATCAGGGTAGATTTTGATCAAACGCGAGTCAAATCAAATCATGTTTTGTTTTTAAACCTGTACTCAAAGTGACTACAGTGAAAGTTTAAGTTTATTGCGAGTAGTGTGTTGGCGGATATTGTTCTTTCTTACATTCTATTACGTGACCTTTTTACGAATCAATAAAATACTCGATCTTTTTAAAAGCATCAAAAACACAGTACAGACGCAGAACTAGCGTTATTATATCTAGAATAGCAACTTTTTCTCAATTAATTCAAAGTTAAACAATTACGCCTGTTATTGTTCAAGTTTCTCTGAATGAACAACACCTACTTTAGATTTTACAAAGTTTAATAGTTCTGCTGTCGGTGTTTCGGGAGTAATAAAGACGAGTAGAGCAATATTGCGTCACATGCATTGCCTACACTCGCGGCAAACTTTGAATGAAACTTTCCTGAGTATATAATAAAGATAGTGACGGCATTGAAGCTTTTATTGTTTTTTAACAGGGATGTTAAGGAGCTCCGTAACCGTAACCGAATCAGATTTAAAAGTTTCGGATAATTTCGGATAGCTATCCGCCCCTATCCGAAATTATCCGAAACTTTAAAAAATTATGCTAAAAGAGACAAATTATGCTACGTTTTTCTACCCGGCCGACCCTATTGTATGTTTGTTTATTATTTATATTTGTCTTTTATTTTGTCAATTATTTGAAAATCTAATATCCGCAACTGAAACTATCCGAAACCAACGGATAATCCGAAATAATGTCATATCCGTAACTGTATCCGAAACCGCTATAATATTATTTCTATTTCCATATCCGTAAATAGATCCGCATATCCATAACATCCCTGTTTTTTAATGTCATTGCGCATAAAAAAAGAAGTTACTAGAAATTCATTAACTAAAAGATAGATATCATCATCAGCCTTTTTCCAACCGTTAAGGTCGAATTTCAGTGTAGTCCCAGTAATTAGCATATTATGACGGAGTTAAAAGGAAAACTATCACAGCTAAGTAGGCTTTACAAGTTAACGAGTGCGTGTCGGGCCACGCGCAGTGTAGAGGGTTCCGTAGTTGCACGTCACAATTGGCAATTATATTTTATAGGTTGGTCGACTATTACTCGTTAACTTAGCTGTTATAGTTTTCCTTTTAAATTCGACATAATATGCTACTACCATGAATTTTATCACTTCTCCAAAAACCACCGTTTAGCTGGCACTAACTCTAACAAAAAATTGGCACTTTAAAGCTTAATATTTCGCAAACGGATCCTTTGATGGAAAAATGGCTGTGGCACACCCTCAATATTTTTAAGCGACCTATCAACATGTCACCACAGGACAGACGATAAAAAAAATCATCGCCCTACATGTAAAGTGGCGATGGTTTCTTTTTTTACCCTAAAAAATGTTTTCACGAAGCGAGGTTAATTTTTGTATACCCATACCAAATTCCAACTTTATACTGTAAAGCGTATCTGAGCTAAACCACGGACAGATAGACAGACAGACGGACATGGCGAAAATAGTTTCGCCATGTCCGTGTGTCTTGTCGCTGAATATATCTTTTGTCCGTTTCCTCAGCGAGAAAATATCTGATAGCTAATCGCTTCCTCGTCGGCGGTGGAACAAGTGCCTAAGCTTGAAGATTTTTTTGACTGTCATTTGTCTAGAGCTTAGGCTCTATACAAGTCACAGTCAAAATGTCAAACAGCTAGGCGAAGAGATGGTATAGCTTGTTCCTTGTTCTCCATAGTAATAGGGTCCAAGGACCAGCGCTACTGTTATTATATATTGTAAAACAGCGTAACCAAATGGAAACAGAGTTCACCATTGAATTTGGAATGATTTATTTACTTTTTTAAAGCAAAATCCACATTTCTATTCAGCCAGTTGCTTGTTATGCAATCGGAAGTAACTTGAGGTGTGAATTATCGATTTAAGTGTTCATGTACAAAACCTACCCGTGCCAGTTATTAAATTGAGCCTCACAAGACGGAGAGGTAGACAGATTTGACAGCGGAAAGACAAGTCAATACACGTGTAGTCAACATAGTGGTGACACCCGGGCGTGTCCTCCCGCCGAATCCGAAACAGGTAGCTGCCGGAACAACCGTGTCCGGTGAGTACCTGCGTTAGGCGGAAGGTGAGGATGCCGTGGCACCACTTTATCCACTCCTCAAAGAGAGGACTTATCGCCAGAATAGTGGCGTGCCTGACTTGTAGGTACCTATACCTACCTGTACTATCCAAACATGGCCTTACCCTCAAGGTGACTTAGCCTGGGCCAGGTGTAAAGGATTTGTAATGAAAATAAACACTGACTAGCCTATGAATATGTAAGTGCGGTGAAGTAGAAATATACAAAATCCTTTGTTCTTGTGTAGCTCTGTCAACGATATATTTGTTTGACATAGGAGAACTTAGTACTCACACATAATAATTTATGACTGAAAATTAAAAAAAAAAGATGTCAGAAACTTGACCATCAAATGTATTTATTCATGGAACAAAACATTGCTCTTTTTTCTGTTCCTTTAAAGTCTTCATGAGAGATTATCTGTTTCATCTATTGCTAATAGACCAATTCAATTTAGCAGCTAGATTTAATTGATTAAAATAGCGTAAGTAGGAAAAACGTTACAGTACTACATTTTAGGTCCAACCAACGTGAAATATTCAATCCGTTTGACATTTTGCGGTGCGATGTGTCGGCACAGCAGAAAGGCAGCTTGCAATCGAAATGTGCAAAATTAAAACTATTTTAACTTTAAAATTGTTTTTGCCCAACTCTACTGAAAATATATGTTAACATACAATACCTTATTTGTGTTTCTAATCTTACAAAGAGTTGCTTTTGTTTATAGAATACTTACATTGTAAAGTTGAAATTTTAAGTCCAAATCAATTGTATTTAAGTTTTGTTTTTGAATTTTTTCTATTTCTTTATACATCTTCTTTATATACCTTCTCCGTCCATTTGCCAGGAACGAATCAAAATCGTCAAGCTAAGCATAATTCAATACAATCATACCTTTTTAAATCCATCCAAAGGTTGTCTAGAAGACTTTCAACGCTAAGTGACCTTAGCGTTGAAAGTCTTCTAGACAACCTAATGTAATGTTTTCTTTTTGTATCTTCTCTGTTACTAATACGGTGTTCATTATCAAGAGTATTCTATTCTATTTTAACAAGTTTAATATTTTTTTTACTAAATTCTAACTGTAATGTCATGTTGTCCGCCACTCGGCAGTCAGACTATAACTCAATAGTGTTGTACGAGCGCCTCGGCTTATGTTTCGGCCACACATTCGGCTTCGGGTGAAATACGGCCCAAGCTTTGGCCAAATCCCCTGTCATACAAAACACGATCGCGTAAGAACGCGGACTGAAAACAATGAAAGTCGGATTTATGTGATCAAGAAAAATACTTTTGCCAAATAATGGTTTTGTAGAAATATTCGAACACATTCGTTGCGTTTTGCTATGAAACACTAGAAGATTTCAAGGTACAAGTTATTGAATTTCAAATCAGTGGGTATTGCGTTTTTAAAAACTTAAGAGCATTCATTCCTTTCGATTCTTGGACATGAATTAACCTTTTATTGAACATAATTTAATAAGCACGATGCCTACATCTAAACTTGCGAAATTTTCGAAAAAACAATTTAGGGATACAGAAGCAATTTTAAGTTATCTATAGATTAAGGAGAAGCACTCTCTATCTCCTAACTCTTTTTATTTCGAGAAAGTCCAAAATATTTTTAAGGAATAAACGAAGAAAATGATTCTTGATATGTAGCCAAAAATTCCCAAAATTTTAACACGATCAAAAACTGTTTTCATCACACCATAGCGTTTTACCAAAGTACATACTGACAAATATCCGAGATTAGTCGAGCAAGGTAGATATGAATATGTGTTGGATCATAACTTTTGGACTTCGGAAGCTCTTATACCCTTACTTAATAGGGTAATACGAGTACCAGAAGATAGGTAAATTTATTCCTTACGATACCGTAAAGATCGCCACTTATGATTACGATATTTATTTGGGTTCCCATTTCGTCCATCATGCTTTCATCCCTATCTACAAACCTATGGGCTCCAATATAAATATACTAACGGCCTATTGTAGACACATAAAACCACAAGAGAGGGTAGTGAATTTAATTTTTATGGTTTTGAACCTACAGAAGACATGAAAGCAGCATAACCTTCACTTTTACGGCTCTCGATATAAATCATACTTTTATTATTCATTTGTACTTGCTCGTAAATTGGTTCTTTATACGCAAATGTGGGAATAATTTCACAAAGTCGAAGCTGAAAATGCGGAATGGGTTTGGTATCGGATAGTCGACGCCAATCCAGTGCCGAAAGCAAGAACGGCGCAGATTTATTCCGCCAGTTATTGCACATTCCCAGCAAATGTGCACTGAATATGCACCCGGCCTGAATATTTCACAGCTTCAAGTGCGCGCTTAGCGCCAAATAAAAAACGTCCGAGCTCGTTTGTGATCTCTAATTCTCGACTAAACTGCCTGAATTATTTTATTTAGATCTGTGTCTTTTTATTTTTATTTAACTGTAGTTTCAAAAGGTAACAATTAGGTAACCAATAAAAATTTTTTGACGTGCAACGTCTAATAAATCTAAAATTATCTCAAGGTAACATATTCTCGGGATGAACTGTACCCTATGTCCTATTCCAGGACATGATCTACCCGTGTAACTAGTTTCGTTCATATCCGTTCAGCCGTTAATAGGTAAAGAGATGACAAACAGAAAATAAATAAACAAACTCACTTTCGCATTTATCATATGACTTAGAATTTTCCGGTCCCAAAGATACCAACCCACCTAGTTTAGGGACCACTGATGACTCATTTTATTAAAATAGGTACAACATGTTATATATTGTGTGTGAATATTCATTTATCTCAACAACCTTTCATACGTTAAAGCCTGTAATAACACGAATCGCTAACGCAAACTTATATTCCAGGTGAATTGGCAAACAACCTATCCGTATACGGTCGCAATAACATACTATATGCCAATATTGCTAAAGGTAACTATAAAATAAGCAAATACCGTTTCCTATTTAAACCACAGTGAATTTAACTTACAGAACCAGTGAATATATGTATGGGATGGAAGTACGGATAAATACACGCTGTATTAGGTACATACTCGTTGCAAATAAATTCTAAAACACACATGCATTGAATTAGCTGAGCAAACACGACCGATCCTCGATGGAACAACATTTATTTAGTCGTGTGACTGCAGTCTAATATTCTTTATGAAGCGAAGTACTATTCAATAAAATTATAGGTATGTTAAAAGGTGATTTTTAAAGTCTCTTGCGGTGCAACATTAATTTAAGTTTTAGAAAACATAGTTTATTTTAATCCAATATTATTCATACGCAGAATAACGTACCTAAGTTACAGTTTTCAATACTAATTTTGTCTTGTGTTATAAAATGTATCCATGATTTAGTGATCTCTACAACACGCGTGCCTCGAAGAGATTTCAGCATAATTGACGGGATCCGTTAAAATTAATAATTGTTCGAAAGAGTTACCGCGTCCCTAGAATGCAAAGGGCATTTGTAAGAACACGGGTGGGTTTTACTCAGTAAGAGTCTGACACTCCGTTCCGCGCCACCCAGAGCGGGACATTTGATTAATTCCCATAAAAAAGTGATCTCTACAAACTACCAACAAAAACTTACTATAAAACTACCTATAAACACTAATAAATACCAATAAACACTACAATTACAGACCTTTTATCTAACACCTATGTAAAATATTTCAAAATAAACACATCTAAAATAAAAGTTATTCTCGGGCACTCAATCTTATTGTTTTAGTTTCAATGTCACAAATCCTTAACGCAAATAAAATACAAACAAACATTTCAGTGACATTCTGATGTCACTGAAATGTTTGTTTGTATTTTGTAAAAGAACCTTACAATCGATTCTCAAATAAAAACGTACACGTCAAAAGCCGCAATCAGTTTATAGATCCGAATGATTCCAAACAAAATATATAACATACATATTTACATTTTGGTACTCACCTAAATATTGGAACGAGTTGTCAGAAAATATACCCTGTCCGGAAATTGAACGTGAGTGCTTCAAATATTTACCCATCACATAACTGTTTGTATTTACAAAATGTAAATTAACTCTGCAAATAAAATAATATTGTCTAGCGTTTAGTTAGTTTATTAATATTAATTACTATATTTTACTACTAATACTTTACTTTTGTTTTATTACTAATATTTACATTGATAAAGTTCAAATGGATCATGTTTTTTTATTTATTTTTATTTCCTTGCGATTTAGGATCCTTGGCCTATCCTACAGGTATCATGCATTTTCCAGGATAAACAGAAGCAAATAACATTGTTTTTACCATTGAAATTATTTTAGAAATCTGATCAGGACTTCAAAGATTACTTTCCTCCCGAATTTCTATCTCGGTGACCAATCTCAACAGCGACTAGCCAAGTACGCTGGAGAAATTACTATAGTGCACAAGTGTATGCGCAAACACAGGTGTAATCGTCAGTAGACTGATGGCAAGGCAATCCGACACGACCGAGGAGAGAACAGGCACAGGACCAACGGTTTAACGTGCTTTCCGATGCACATAGGGGTGTCACAGCGCCAGCTTCCAAATTTCGGGCTGCTACTGAGATATTCCTAATGGAAAAACTCAATAAAACTTTTGCCCGACGACACCACCTCCGACAGCAACGCTTGCAACCAACTACCTAGCCAACCAGGTACCTAAAAGTTCCCAATGAAAATAATAATGAAAGTTGAATAAATATGAGTAGTGAATAAACATAAGCTTTCTACTACCGTTTGGCGGTAAATCAACAGTAATTAAAACAACGAGGGTGCTATCCGAGTACTATCGTAGGTAGTTTAATTACGGCCAGCAAACAAAGGTCACGTTTATTGATTGTTTCAGACAGAGAGTGGGCACGGGAAATATGCGCCTTAGTTATTTCTCGTTATATTCGACTGCTTACAACGTCACATTTAATGAAAATGCGTTTGGTAATGGTAATATTAACCGGAACAGAAACTCTTTAAACATTTACAAGTTAGTGCTTAAAAATGTAGTGTCATAAAATCATTTTTCCTTGTTTGATTTTTATTTTATATATATATTATTATTTTATATTTTTATTATTATTTGAATTACTTAACATATTTTTCATCAGTCATCGGTAGGTAATCTGGCAGAAACTAAGGTATCGCGGGCCCTGGGCACTTACCCTGAGTGCCAGTGGAAAAGAGAGGCCTAAGGGCAGCTAGGAAAGCTAGGCAGTCAGTCTATGTAAAATACTACTATTCAACTGCAACCTGTTCTATAATTCGACTTTAAATTGTATTCAGTGACTTGACAGTTCAAAGACAACTTTTAATAGTGTATATCGTGTTTTGAAGACAAGTTATTAAGTTTAAAATAAAAAGTATGCATATAATACATTATTTAAGGTCATTCTTTCTTTATTTTTACACCAATTCACTACCTTTTTTTTGTCAAAATACCCTTCAACTGTCAAGTTACTGAATACAATTAAAAGTCGAACTATATAAGCCGACCCCTACTTAGTTCTGAAAAGGCTAGGAAGATGACTACTAAATATTTTTTATTTTTTTTGATAAACGTGCCCCAAACTAGGAACTTCTACTGTATCGTGGGTGCGTTTACATACATATAAATTCACATACCTATACAAACAGCCAGACCCGGAACAACTATCTGTAGGCAATACAAATATTTGTTCCGTGCAGGAATCGAACCCACGACACGCAGCAGTCGATCGCTCAACCAAAATATGTCGACACTTTAATCTGATTTGATAACTTCGAGTTCTGGTAAATTTCTGCCTTACAACATTTGAGAAGGTATTGATTACTAATTACTCTTTGTAATTAATTAGCTAAATAGTACCAAGTATGCTTCAGTAGATTGGGACGTGAATCTGACAACAACTTTCTGTTCCCAGAAACATTCTAGAACTTCGATAAAGAAGATATTGATGGTCATTCGCTAAATAATACTCTAACTGTCAAATGCCCATTATCTACCAATTTAGAAACTATTAATTGATTCAACATCGTCAAAGCAAGTCTAGACCCAAANTTTCTGTTCCCAGAAACATTCTAGAACTTCGATAAAGAAGATATTGATGGTCATTCGCTAAATAATACTCTAACTGTCAAATGTCCATTATCTACCAATTTAGAAACTATTAATTGATTCAACATCGTCAAAGCAAGTCTAGACCCAAACAGATAAGTTTCCACTTCATAAACTACACATGAAATAAGCAATTCGCTGTGAAAACGATAGCTTTCACACGCAATACTGATGACGCACAAATCCCTGGTAATCTCCGATCCAATTACATAAAACGAATCCCTTTAGAGGTTTTAACACTCAATGTAGCGCCAGAATGCAAATCAGTTAGTTAACATCTGTTCCAAATTAATTTATTCAATTTAGTACCTACCATAGAATGTTAAAGTTAAGGGTCAGGGTTGGACGTCATTTTAAATAGGTATTAATCAATAATTGCATATTTCTTTACGGTAGTGAAGGTAGACCTTCGGGAAAATGACGTGGGTGGGAGTACGAGTATCTTATAAAATAACCTTGGAATAACCTTGGAATTAAATAGGATTAATTGAGAAGTAAAGAGCACTGCTCACTTAATCTTATTTAGTATCCAATCGTCAAGCTTTTGGTATCAATTCGAAGGTTTTTTTAATAGTAATAATACATCTTATGGCCTCTTTAGTACATTAGTTAGAAGCTTTGCCCTTGGGAAAGTCGAATCTCGGGGAAAATAGTCCCGGAACAAAAACTTTTTTTTTTATATATCCTATTCCAGGACATTTACTACCCGTGTGTCAAGTTTCATCCAAATCCATTCAGCCGTTAAGACTTGAAGAAACAACAGAGTTAATTTCGCATAATATCAACTAGCTCTACCAGCGGCTTCGCACGCGTGAATGTCAGGAATTATCCCAAGGGAACCGACTCCCGGGATAAAAAGTGTGATATTCCAGACTATAATCTACCTCTCTGCCAATTTTCATCCAGATCCGTTCATCCGATCTAACGTGATTGAGTAACAAACATACGATCCAAACTTTCGCATTTATAATGTAAAGTAAAATAAAGATTGGCTATTATTACACCGCATTAACCCACGGGAGTCTGGTTATTCAGAGGTCCGCTTTTAATGTTGTAATCAACTTAAAAAACACAACTGAAATAGGTCCACGTCTATCCGGTACATTACATATCTACCTATATAGTTTTATCTAAAACTTTTAATAGTAAGCTCAGCGAGCTAACATGATAAGAACCTAAGTAAGGCAGGTTAATAGCAAGTTAGCTCCTACGTTCAAATAAAACCCTATCTCTTTTATCAATTCTGAAAACCTCACTATAAATTCCAAGGTACCTACAGGGATTAAAATAGTACGCAGCGACCGAGCGGGCTATAGTATGTTGATACAATTACCTCTGCACGCCGAAGCTTTCGACCGCAAAACCCGGTAAAACTTTGTCTACTTTTGAACAACAGTTCTTTATAAATAAATTCGAAACAAGTTATGCTTCTTACACAGATCTTAATTATATAGGTAACCTAGCATTCCGCAAGGGTTTAACCTATTTTAGAATGCCCCAATCTAGCTTTATTAAGCTTTAAAAGTGCTTGTAGCTTTCTTTTTTAAAAGTGCTTTTATTAGCTGTTGCCAGTAAAATTGTCTTTTACCGTCAACATTTAAAAGCTTTAACAAAACAAAAATAATTAAAAAGCTGTCCTAATAAGTTATTGCAAGTAACACAAACAACATCATCTTCCCAGCCTTTTCCCACCTATTTTGGGGTCGGCTTCCAGTCAAACCGGATTCAGCTAAATACCAGTATTTTACGTGGAGCGGCTGCNAAGCCTTTTCCCACCTATTTTGGGGTCGGCTTCCAGTCAAACCGGATTCAGCTAAATGCCAGTATTTTACGTGGAGCGGCTGCCTACCAGACCTCCACAANTCCATGGTCCGAGTTTGCCTCGGATCGAGCGATAAGGACGCCCCCACGGATCCCCGTTCAGAGTCTCCAACATCTCCTCCCTGGCTCGCGNTACTCCTTAGCAAGACTGGTGTCAGATTTTCTTAACACAATCAAACAACACTCATAAATCATACACAAATCTTTCTCATTAAATAAGAACTTGCAATATTATCTGGCCTAGCATAACTTCTAAAGATGAATTTATTTCATGCCTATTACAGATAAATTGAAACATTTATCCAAACGTAATCAGCGATCTCTAAAAACGTCTGGAGAACAAGATGTAGCTTAAATGGAGCCTACTAACAGTGGTTGGCAATTCTTATTTAAGTTTAAATAGGTTTCGCGGTGCAGCAATCTACGTGAGCTTGGCGGAGCTGTGGAGGCCGGAGATTGAGCGCGCGGGATCGCGGTGAGCGACCGGCCAACTTTGACAAAGAGTAATGATCCGACGCGATCGGACCGACACCTCGCGCCGTAACTACACAGACTCGCGATTTTACCACGAAAGAAATAATGTTTCTTGACAATATTCGACCGTTCCGTTGTTATGTATTTACGTCGTCAACGATCCAGGTTACCACCTACTTTTGGAAGCATTTTTTTGCAAAATGAATGGTGTAGCTCTACTTTATAACAATGTACGCCGCAACGCAGAATTTCTAATGTAACCACGTAGCGATTCTAAAGGAAAAACCATACGTCTAGTGGAATAATAAGTTATTGTGTACGCAGAACGAAGGAGCGGCGCCATTTTATCGCTCGATAGCGAGCCATTGTATCGACAATCTTCGAATCGAAGTTGTTATCTTGGCGTCTCTCACGTTTTGTTGAATTAGTAAGAGGGTACAGACAAATGGCCATGTAAGAAACACGGAACGATCTCCGACTCGGGCCGAAAGCGATAGTGCTCCACTAGTTACGATAATAAATAGGGGCTTAACGCTGGCAAATGGCCGATTAGGGCATTCTTGACTACAACACGGGCATTCTGATAAAGTTAGCGTTTGCTTTGCAACGACTCTCGTGGGTTTTATGGCTAACAAATAGATTGCTCCGACATTAAATCACTCACTTGTTTAAAGGTTTGAATTGTTTATGTGTACAGCGAAGTTTAAACTGCATCCGAAAATATGTTTTTCCAAAATTCCTAAAAATTTCTTAAACTTAGCTCCGGTACAATTCTATTCGTTTTTATGTTACAATGTATAATCTTAACAATATTTTAATGCGAAAGTAAATTTGTTTGTTTGTAAACGCTTTCACGCCTAAATTGCTGAACAGATGTCGATGAATTTGGAAATATTGATAGATGGGATCCTAGCCAGACGATAATACGTTACTTTTTTCCGACAATCCAAACGAAAGCAAACGAAACCGTGGGCAAAACAAGTTTACCTAAAAAAAATAAAAACTTTGTTTTTATGATTCCGTAATTGCATCATAGACTCCACTTCCAATTTAAATTACCAATTCGAAACAGAATAAACAGTTAATAAATACTAATGCAAATCGTTCAATTGTTTAAATAAGAATACTACGTGAAATACGTTTTCGGCAAAATTAATTCAACCTCATTCTAACGAGATTCAACCATTAGACCTTTTATTAAGGCCAATTCGACAAATTGAAAGCTTAAGGATTAATTAAGATAATTTCTAAGTCCATTATGGTCTCATCGCTTATTTCGATCGGCCTATTTGATATTTTGTTTTACTTATTTGAATATTCTGAAAAACTAAGGGACTTCCATGAATATTTTATGCATTTTCACCACTAATTTTCCTTCTGTAGGAACATTTCAGTTGGTTTTCCTTAATGTCAATAGTAAACAATAATGGGTAACCTATTATTTGGATTACTATCTCAATTGCCTATTATATTGTAAAATATGAAGGTAACAAGGCTATTGTTAGGATTATTTTATAAGATTACTACAATAGCCCTATTCTTTGCTTTACAAAGAATACAATTTGTACTTACACAACAAGTTACTAAGTATACCGTATTATACTTTTGTTCAAAATGTAACCTTTTTTTTCACGAAATCTGTATGTTTTTCCACGATTACAATAGTTAGTTTTTTTTCCATGCTTGGTTCCAAGTACGGAACTAAACATCTGGCCAGTGTTCGCAACAGACACCGCTACAAATTCCTGAATTGCGCTGAAAATTCCGCTGTAATCTCCGGATTGAGCAAAGAATTACATATTTGCCAAAAATACATTCGAATTCCCTTCAAAATTACCTTTGTAAAATCCTAGTTGCAAAATAAATAATTACATTTCATTTAATAATAAATAATCAACTGAATTATAATTTGGGATATTAGGAGCGTTTTTCATTGCAAACAAAATCTGGAGTTTTTTTTGGTAGCTTTGTCATACAATGGCCATTGTTGTTAGTGTCACTGATTGATTCAAATTGATACTCCTTGAATATAAGAGGCATTGAGTAGCAATGGGAACTAATAAAAATATTAAATTAAATTATGCATCA
This sequence comes from Mamestra configurata, assembly GCA_002192655.3. Classification (NCBI taxonomy): domain Eukaryota; kingdom Metazoa; phylum Arthropoda; class Insecta; order Lepidoptera; family Noctuidae; genus Mamestra; species Mamestra configurata. Next base: position 29,882 of record NDFZ01004399.1, read on the forward strand.
TTGCACATTGCCTTAAATGAGTGTATGTGATGTCTTCATAGTTTGCGACGTACCAACATCAGGCTCTACGCTTTGGCTGAACATCTGCTGAGCTGTAGCAACATCAATACGCTCCGTAGCACCATTAGGTACATTCTTTAGCTGGACGAACTACGCCGTAGCAACATCAGATACGCTCTGCAGCTTCAAGGGCTACGCTCAGTAGTAATAGGAGCTACGCCGTAGCAACGCCAGCTGTGCTCTGGCTCAACATCCGCTGAGCTGTATCAATAATTGCAAACTCCGTAAGCAAGGGGCTACGGCGTAGCAACATCCACAACGCCGTAGCAACTGCAGCTATGCTCCATAGCTTCAAGGGCTACGCCGTAGCAACATTAGCTACGTTCTTTAGCTTCAAGGGCTACGCTCTTTACTATGACTTTGAGAGGACTGATTTTGGGAGGATCTCAGGCGAATTCAAATTATATTATAAGTTGGAATAAAGTGAAATACAAATTTTAGATTTGTCACTACTCCACTGATTTCAAAAACCTATTGTAAACAACAAAGCCGTCGTTATAATCACATTATAATTTCCTGTCCCCGAAATCGTTAAACCTACTTGAAATAATATTTAAGCATCGGGACGCTTTGTCGGTAGATAGTTTTAGTGATCGCGTTGTGGCATTTGGTTCTTTCAGCAAAAACTACGTGAAAGTCTCAAAGTTAATACAACAAAAGGCAGTAAAAACTCATCTTGTAAATGAAAACTAAGCATGTTAAGAATAACAGTGAAAGAAAAGCCCACGTTTAAGAAGAAACGTGATAATTACGCGCGCCGGCTAAAGGCTCAGAAACTGATCAAGTATTTACAAAGCGAGTTAAGAACTTCTACCACTCATGGCCTGCCTTACATCGCTAATACTGAAATACATTGGTTTGAGAGGTACCGTATTTAAGTATTATTTACTGGTTTCTATGCGCGACTTCATTCACGTAAAACTACAATCAATCTGGCTAACCTTGCTAACTATATTCGGGTTGGCTTCTAGTCCAACGACTGCCTTTCTGACCCTCACAACCCAGTAACTGGTTGCCCTACCCATTGGTAAGGTAGTTGTCAAATTTCCTGGCTTCTGACTACCCTTAACGACTGTCAAAGATCTACAAATGACAGCCAACAGGTTAAGATACTTACTAAGATAATCTAAGTTTATTAATATGGTCACCCATCCACGGACCGGCCTCAGCAAGCGTTGCTTAACCTTAAAGATTGATTCGTGCGGCAGTTTTTATTTAGCCACACAGCCACGAAACAGTAGCTTCTAACTCTATGCTCGCAATAATTGTAGTCAGGCTGACTGTCCACTGGATCGGAGAGGAGAGGAGCGGACCGGAGCTGTGCCAATATTAATCAGTGGAATTGCATGAAATTTCTGCTCCGCTTCTGTGGACAGGATTTGCGAACTAGTATAGAATCATACAAAGCGGGAAGGGAAGCGGAGCGGGGAAGTGAAGCGGGGAACTCCGCTCCGCGCTTCCTCGCTCCGCATCAATGGACAGACACACTCCGCATTACTCCCTTGCACCGCTCTGCTGCTTCGCTCCGCATAAATGGACATTCAGTCTGCTATACACTTTGTTTTCTAGTTTCAGACGGACTATAAAGTCATGGTAAAGCTCAGTCAGCTTATCTTCGTTGTTGACTGACTAAAAGTCTTGGTCTAAAAAGTAAACGTTTTCTCCACGACTAATTAGAATTTAATCTTGTTGTAACAGGCTAGCTTTACAAGCGCTTAGTTTGGACAAGCATTTTAAGCAACTTTTTTCTTTGAATTTCAGAATTTTTTGGGCGGCATGCTTTGGCATATCCTGCGCTATAATTTTTGTTCTTCTGTCCGCTCAGTATACTAGGCTTGTGGTAAGTAAGTGAGTATATAACAAGGAAACTACTTTAGGTATTTGAATATAACTGCATACATGGTGCTTCAAAAGTGCGTGGTCGTATTTCAGGGTTACGTAATGTATATACATAAAGTCAAGAAACAATAGCAAAAATAAAAAAAGGCTTTTAAAAAAAAAAAAACGACCCCATCACCATCAAATCTGTGATTGAACTAAAATAAATGCCACCGACTGCATGAAACTGCTTGACGAGTGATTTGTTTGGAAAGTTTTAGTATTTTTTGCAGTCAGACCCTTGAATATGACCATTTGACGCACTTCTAACACCCTGTAATGTATATACGAATGTTGCGTTTTAGTAAGGCGCGTTCCGTACCCAATCCATAGTGGTATTCATTGACCCATCTACATTGATTGACATTCTCAATTTTGATGACGAAAATAGGCGTTCTAAGTAGACATCTAGAAATATTGAGGCTATTTTAACGAGCTTATGTCAGAGGCTCTACCCGCATCAAGGGAAGGAAATACTCCCAGGATACCAGGATAAAAAGTCCAAGGATCCGTTCAGTTGTTAAGACGTGAAAACGTATGAAACAAACAGGGTTATCTTCAAATTTATAACATTAGTATGGATAATGAAAAACAAACCTACACGAAGAGATATTAGAGAAAGGACATCGACCGCTATTACCTTGCTAAAGTTAAATTTCCGCTAGCCATTAATATGTCACATGGAGGTTTAGAAAAAGAGTGTCACACAGAAATATAAGTGACAGAAACAAAACTTCACAAAGCTGATAATTTTCTAAAGCTAGGTGTGTCGGATACAGCCAGGTACATTTTTATGTAGATATTTTTACTAGAACTATGTCAATTTTATCTTGAGGTCTTATTGTCAGGAACAACCTATAGTTAACAGCGTGGAGAAAGACTATTTGAACTGGAACGTTTCCTACCCAGCGATTGTTTTGTGTCCAGTGACTAAAATTGACGATGAAATGTTAACTTATTATGTCAAGTAAGTTTCATTTTACACATATCTACGTTCAATTTGCTTAGCCTTTTCTAAAATGTGGGGTAGCCTCTCAAACTAATTCGTCTCTCATATCAAGTATATGGGTTTATATGAAGTCTCCCGGCTCCCAAAGGCTCCCGCCGCTACATCCGCGCACTTGAATAAAAACCATAGACTTGATGAGAGACAAATTAGTTGCGCAGAGAAAAGTTGCTCGTGCGCGCTATCTCTAACAGGATGCAGTTGAGCCAGTATTTTACTTCTTCTGACTATCCGTAACGACTGTCAAAAATCCACAAATGACAGCCGGGACCAACGGCTTAACGTGCTTTCCGAGGCACGAATGAGGACAGTATGTAGTGAATGGTCAGCCATCCAAGGACCGACCTCGGCAAGCGCGGCTTAACCTCGAAGATCGAACTGTGCGGCTGTTATTACTTAGCCACGAGCTCCTTTCAAATTCAATTTACACATATATACCTACGTTAATTGGCAAAATAATGTCGGTATGCACTTGTTATTTTTCAGTGATACCCTCAACAGAACAGGATATAACTTGGAGTCATACTACTCAGCGATAATATCAGTCTCTTTGGAAGCACTCAATGTTCTGGATCTACCACCACCTGAAATATTAAAGGTATTACAAAAAAAACTTCTGCCATGCTATAAAGTCCCATTTTCCAACGGTATGACTGATGGATTGTGTAGTGATACTTTAGGCATACAAGCATAGATTGAATAGTAAAGATAGGGCGGTCCGTTTTTTTTTTTATACGCGTTTACCCTGCAAGAAACACGGCATTTTAATGTCAGGCACACAACAGCTGCTCCCGAAGATTGCCGACCACGAGGCAAGTTCGCTTCGGTCTAGACGCGCCAATTTCTAGCGTCAGAAAAAATTGCGGTACGCCCTGTCCTTACCATGTAAGTCAATGCATATATTCTTCATATACTGTCATCATCACCTATATTTATCCTTTATGTTTAAAGCTTATTAATTCCGAAGACTATGCGACAATCGCAGCGGATTTGTTCATGAGATTTAACAACCAGACATTGACGACTCTGATCAAATGGCCCATAACTGTCGACACTACCATGACGGAGATGGGGATATGCCATATTATAAACTCGAACGTTGCGATACTCGACGATCCTACGTAAGCATCTCTAGTAAGAACCTCATTGCACAGTAGATAAACCATGCTAGATCAAATTATGGGACGTTTTGCTCCTCAGGGTAACACGATGCTGAAGTCGATTCAAGTATCGACTTTTAGCATCGTGAATTTGAATCGTTGATTTTTAATTGACCATTTCTTTTAAAAAGGCCCTTAAAAAGTATGGGTTACAATTGCTTTACATGCACGTGGCAGGGCCGTACGTCCAGGTGGACCATGGTCAGCGAAGAGACGCCGCATAAACACTGAAGATTGGAACAAAATCACTGTCGAAGCCATTAGGATCAAACTTCTATCAAAATCTTGGTTTAACCAAAATCCATTTCGACTAACGTTTAGCAATGTTCACCTATGTTTATAACTCGATGATCGATCCGTTTTACCCCTTGCTACCTTCATACCAAATCAATGCTACCTTCTAAAACCCATGTCGTTCCCAGACCCATGTCTCGAAACACACTAAATAGATATCCGTCCAAACCAATATAGGTAGGTATGTTGTCCTTTAACGTGTATGCTATCTATGGGTAGATTCGATTAGAAACCATCAGCATACGTCATCAGTAAAGGACATTTAAAACTGATCAAGTCTTAAAATTTATTTTTTCTGGTGGTTATGAGATTTATACTATTTAAACATTTGGGTCTGCTAACCTTACCTGATAAATTTGTTGTAGTCGTATTGTTAAATAGACATCTAATTTATCAACAATAGGTAGCTAGACCAATTCCAGTTATGACCAGTTATGATAACAAAAACTAATAAAAACGCCTTTAAGCAATACGCTGCGAGGTTAAAAAAAGTAATAGGACTAACTCAAAGGTTCCAAAACAATTATTACATAAGTACATCTCAGAACAAGTCAAAAGCAACTTGGTCAGTCATAAACAAGTCTAGATTTAACTTTCCCAAAGAGCCTATTACAGAAATAATTAAAGATAACACCAAGATTACAGATCCTAAATCTATTGCAAATAATTTCAACGACTTCTTTATTGACCAAGCCTCAGAATCAGAGCACAAAAATAGTCCCCAAATAAAACCTTCTACTCACAAAATAGACACGAACGTAAATTCAATTTTTCTTACACCGACATCACCCATGGAGGTGGCTAGAGAGATAAACCAATTAAAAAATACTAATAGCGTGGGTGACGATGGAATTTGCACAAAAGTTATAAAAAATGTATCCCCGACAATTGCAACTCACTTATGCTACATAATAAACTTGAGCATTTCTAATGGAATCTACCCAGATAAGCTTAAAACCTCGATTATTACTCCACTACATAAAAAAATGACAAACGAATTATGGGAAACTATAGACCCATAGCGTTGATCCCCATCTTTTCAAAAGTATTTGAAAAAGTCATATATAGCCGACTTTACAATTATTTAGAAAACCATAACATTTTAGTAGACGAACAGAAAGGTTTTCGCAAGGGTAAATCGATTAATATGGCCATTTATGACTTACTTAAAACTATTTTGACAACCATGGACAAAAGTAACCCAATATGCGCTATCTTCATGGATATGAGCAAAGCCTTCGACCGTGTTGATCATAAGATTTTGATTCACAAACTAAGTATGTATGGCATTAGAGGTAAAGCACTAGATCTTATTTCTTCATATTTATGCAACAGACATCAAATACTAGAAATTACACAAATATGTCAAAAAACACGTAATGAGGTTCAACATAGATCATTAAAAAAACCCGTAAAATTTGGAGTCCCGCAAGGCAGCGTATTAGGCCCTTTATTATTTTTAATATATATTAATGATCTTCCGAAACACATTTCGCAACCAATGGTGCTTTTTGCGGACGATAGTACAGTAATTATTAAATGTGACAACGAAACAAATTACGAAAATTTAGTCAACCAAACATTGTATACAATAATTCAATGGCTATCAAACAATAACCTGAAAATAAATATGGACAAAACGAAAATTGTACACTTTCACCAAAGAATACAGCCCAAAGACATTAATGTCAGTTACGAAGGCAAGACAGTGTACCCTGTGACAGACACAAAATTTCTAGGAATTCATATTGATAATAAACTATCATGGAGAACACATTTAGAGCATGTCTGTAAGAATGTTAATAAATCCTCGTTTGCTCTCTACAAACTTTCGAAGATTGTCAACACAGAAAGTATTTTAGCCGCCTATCATGGACTTGTTGCACCTATTCTAAGATATGGTGTAATATCCTGGGGTAACTCGGTTGAAAAGGAATCGGCTTTTAAAGCTCAAAAGAAATGTATCCGCGCAATTTGCAATCTCGACTTTACTACAAGCTGTAAACCATACTTTAAAAACTTAAAAATTTTGACACTACCTTCATTATATATTTACGAATTGAATCTGTTTGTGAAATCAAATCCTAAATATTTCAAGACTGCTTTTAAAAGCCATTATAGACAGTTACGTGACCAAAAAAGATTAGAAATAGTAATACCGTATGGGAAAACAGCCTTGGTCAATAAGAGTGTTCTTTGTATGGCATCTCTGATATATAACAAATTGCCTGACGATTTAAAAAAGTTACCCATTCCACAGTTTAAGTCAAAATTACACAAATTCCTAACTGACAGATGTTACTATGATGTCCAAGAGTATCTACAGGAAAAAAATATTGTAATCTAGTGTTAAGTATTTTAATCGATGTTGCTTATATGTATAACAATAATTTATTCAATTATAATTATGTGTGACATCCTATAACAATTTATTATGACATGTATATTTTAATCAATTTGACATTTAGTATAACGTCTTATGATAATTTAATATGACCCTGTATGTAATGAATCTGACAATCATAATGACATTCCATGATAATTCAATATGACCTTGTATGTATACTAAATCTGACATTTCAATTTGTTATTTAGATGGTGTAATTTAGCTTCAATTTATTATAACATTACTGAAATTATTAATTTGTGAGTCTTAAAGTCGTGATATTTGCACACCATCAGGTAATAGTACAGTGTATCCATCGAACATTATTTGTAACACCTTTATCAACCTGTATTATGCAAATAAAATATTTGATTGATTGATTGATTGATTGACT
>NDFZ01004399.1:48750-82727 GCA_002192655.3 Mamestra configurata
CCCCCTGACCTTGACGAGTTTAGTCTGTTCCTATCATTCCCTGAAACTTGGATGAAATAACCTTGTCATTTATATCATATCTAAAAATAAGATTTCCAAGCAAAACACTTAAAACAAAGGTACCTGTTTCTTCCTTCAACACAAGTTTTCGTCCGTTCAACTCATATCGGTGCATGACAAAGAGGGCTTTCTTCATTGCCTCTGAGTTTGTAAACTCCACAACCCCACATCCTCTGGGTTTGCCGTTCTCATCATTGAATAACTCAACATAAGCCACATCTCCAACCTGTACGTGAACAACAACAAAATTAGAAAGTAGGAAGCTTTGTGTGCAAACAACTATCAAAATGATCACGATAACATACCTTTTCTTTAAATAAATCTTTCAACTCCGTCCAGCGAAACTCGTATGGAATATTGGACACAAACAATCTCTTTCCATCAGGGCGATCACGATCGTTGGAACGATCCCTGGTTGCGTCAGAAAATCTGGATGGCCGGTCGCCGCGTCTTGACCGGTCACGCTCTTTTTCTCGCTGATTATCCATCACAGGTCACACCTGATAAGGATACCTCCAGTTAATTATAGAATGCAATTAAAATGAACGCACCGAGTAAACGCCGGTACCTCGTCACAGATCGGCAATCTAAAATCGATTTCTTATAAATATATCTTGTCAGCTATCGTAACTTACCAGAACTCCTCAAATGATATATCACAAAATCACAAGCGACGCAATATTATGATCAAATATATGAAAAAAAAACACCAACCAAATTATTGATGACCGCAAAATCACAAAACCACACACAACTTGCTGGTTGCTTACAAAATGGCGGCAAAGCTTGCAAAAACTCACCATTACTCATTATTCGACTCATAAGTGTTGCCAATGGACTGAATAATCGACTATTATTCTGTTTACAACTTACGTATTGAGAACCAATGAACTGCTGTGGAGTTCAGTCCCTCCCGCTTCGTTTGCACATTCTTTATTCCACGGCTGGTTGAAAATGTAACTTTCTTCAAATCGCAAGAGCCTGCCGTTGGTCTAATTATCCAGCCTGATAACTATGTTTGGTAAGCCGATCCCTTGGGAGGAGCAAGCCAAATATCTAGGCGTGATCCTTGACCGACACCTTACGTCCAGTGAGCATATAAAGACGGTACGTTCACGTGCCGCTTTCGCTCTCGGTAGGCTTCACTCCATGCTGAATGCACGCAGCAACCTGTCCACTAAGATGTAAACTACCAAATCCATAGGATGTAAGTACTTCAAAAACGTTTCTCCGAAAGGCCAAGGGCGCCCATGGTTCATTAGGAACGAACGAATCCATGTCGATCTCATAATCCTGACAGTGAAGCATTTCATGAAACGTATTTCCCAACGTTTCATCGAAACTGCATCAAAACATCCAAACACCCTTCTCTTATCGGCCACCCGATACGCTTCATCTCAGATTAGTAGGATTCGCCGTCCGCGGCATACCCTCGACGAACCGGACTACGCCATCACCCAGATACAAGAAAGTTGTAGGGAAACCAGCACGCTTCGTAAATACAAGAACAGACCGTGTTCCGTTTTCCGGCCTCGCCGCCGAGGCTCGTCTCGACGTCCCAGTAAAAACCCTCCGCGACCCTTGATTACCGAGCCAGCCCGCGTCGCTGAGCCAGTAGTTTTAAATTCGTCCGAAAATAATAATGATATGACCCAGCCTGTCCCTTGCTGTCCTCCCGAAATGACGCCGCAACGCCGAAGTATCCCACAAGGGATGCCCTAGCGAGCGGTCATTTAATTTAATTTAACTTAGTTTGTAAGCCACACCACAGGATAGTCCGGTAAAGCAGTAATCAGCCTTAGTGTGCTGAACTGCGAGTGGTCATCAAAAATACATTTGACACGAAGTCTTCATTATATTTAGCCGAAATGGCATGTTTTGTTAGTTTTTACGTGCAACTACGGAACCATACACTGCGCGTGGCCCGACACGCACATGACCAGTTTTTAATTAAAGTTTGTCGAGATTTGGTACGGTCGCGGTACGGCACGCTGACAATCAACAATCATTGCAAAATAAATTGTAACATGTCACAGGGTCAGAAGTATGTTATCTGCTTTATAACATGGTAAAATTCTCGTCGCATGTAGTGGCAACTTCGAAGCAAATGGCGCCTGCGGCCAATCAGAGCAAAGGACAACGTCAAATAAAATGTACTCCACCTCGATGGCTCTACCCAATCCGCTTTGAGATCCTTATCCGTTTATAACGAATGTTGCCAGTCTTCTTAAAGTATTGAGTCGAACGAGTTGCTTTTATACCATAAAGTTATGATTTTTTTAGGCAACATCTCAAATAACTGCTAAAGCGCTATCTGTCGGCATTTTGTAACTTTTGTTTGCTCCTCACGGTTGACATATACACGCACACATTCATGTTTGTGATTGTATTGCTTCATAAATATTTTTCGCTTACGANGTGATTTTTTTAGGCAACATCTCAAATAACTGCTAAAGCGCTATCTGTCGGCATTTTGTAACTTTTGTTTGCTCCTCACGGTTGGTGACATATACACGCACACATTCATGTTTGTGATTGTATTGCTTCATAAATATTTTTCGCTTACGATAGCCATGCAGGAGGCAACCTGCGCTAAATTTTTACTAAAATAACTAGTTTTAATAATCTACAAATAATGGAGCAGAGTAAATCTATTTCACCTAGACTATTTGTGTGCACCGCCATAGAAAACAAGGACGAAGTTGAAGAGGTAGTGTGTAAAATTTCGCAGTTTCTCAACAAAGAATATCTATATAGTCGGCCATGTACAATCGTATTTTCTAACACTAGTAGTGGTGGCGCTGCAGTGTGCGTGGCGCGAAATTCAATTTTAGTGAATGCTTTCAGTGTTCTTATTAGATTTTATCGTTTTCAGAGATACGAAAGGGCTTACAACTACTTCCAATCACTTGTGGCTGACTGCAGCGAGAAAGAAGCTCACGACGCGCTCAACAATGCCGTTTGTAAGAATCATGAAGACGTGTCTCTCGGAATGCTGATGTCCATCCTCACAGAACCTCACAATGCAACCAAGTGCTACAGAGATCTGACGCTGGTCACTCGGGACGGCCTGACGTGCGTGCTCAACAACCTATCAAACTTGATCTTAGAGAGGTACTTGAAGTTCCATGATACTACTCGCAACCAGCTGCTATGGCTGATCAAAGAAATGATAAGGAATGCAGTAACTGGCGTAGACAGTGTCTGTTGGAATTTAATGCGGTATGCATCTGGAGGAGATATTACTCCCAAGAACATAATACTGGTGGAATCTCTTTTAGATATTTATATTGAAAACCGGGCATGGCTAGACAAGTTCCCTGTACTTATTTGCATGGTGGTGTACACATACATGAGATTAATAGAAGATCACAACATACCCCAGTTAATGAGCTTGAGACAGAAAGAAGTCAATTTTGTTATCACCCTCATAAGAGAGCGCTTCACAGATGTGCTGACTCTGGGTCGAGATTTGATAAGACTTCTGCAAAATGTAGCTCGAATTCCTGAGTTTCTTCAGCTATGGCAAGATATATTGTTAAATCCCAAATCATTGTGCCCCACTTTTACTAATGTGTTACAACTCTTACAAACAAGAACATCTCGTAGATACTTGCAGTCAAGACTTACTCCAGACATGGAGAGGAAACTTGTATTTTTGACATCACAAGTTAGGTTTGGTCATCATAAGAAGTATCAAGAATGGTTTCAAAGACAATACCTGGCCACTCCTGAGTCCCAGTCACTTAGAAGTGACATGATTCGCTTTATTGTTGGTGTCATACATCCTACTAATGAACTCCTGTGTTCTGATATCATTCCACGGTGGGCAGTCATTGGCTGGCTACTTACTACTTGTACTTCAAACGTAGCTGCATCAAATGCAAAACTAGCTCTTTTCTATGACTGGTTGTTTTATGACTCTGAAAAAGATAACATAATGAACATTGAACCAGCCATCCTTGTAATGCACCATTCAATGAGGTCACATCCAGCTGTAACTGCCACGTTACTTGATTTTCTATGTCGAATCATTCCAAACTTTTATCCATCGTTTGCTGAGAAGGTCAGGCAAGGCATTTTTAATTCTCTTCAACAGATCATAGAGAAGAGAGTGCTTCCAAATTTGCATCCCTTATTTGACTCCCCAAAGTTGGACCGTGAACTAAGAACAACTGTGAGAGAAACTTTTAAAGAGTTTTGCACCAATGGCAATGGTGAAGGTGTATCAGGAATTCGTGAAGAAGGGAATGATGACTTACCAAGAGGAGGACCTGACGAACCTGCATTTTCTGATGATGAAGAGGACAATTCTCCTAATATTGCAGAGGACACAGATGATGACGATTTGCCCCTGTCGGAAGTTCGTGCGCGGGAACGACCTGAGTTAGCAGCTGCTATGCCTCTGATGTTACGACCTCTCGCTGAAACATTGCTAGATGACCGCACGGCTGCGGCAGCCATTGCTCTGATCAACGCCTGTAGCGCGCCAATGCCTACGGCTACTGCTCTTGCTGATCTATTCACTGCAGCTGTGCAAGAAGTTGCACCCTTGAAAATAAGCCGTACGCCAACTCCAGCAGAGATCGAGGTGGCTCTTAATTCACCAATATTTTCCATGTTTACTTTTCTTACCAGCAGTGATGAACCCAAACGCAAACTAGTACTAGAAACATTTAAAGAAATTCAAGCTCAAAACACCCTTCGCACTGTGGGTTTCTGTTTGTTATTTTATTTAAAAGTTTGCTATGAGCGTGAAAGGCGCGGTGAACGCGACGCAGCGAAAAGGAGAAACGTAAAGTTCAAAGCAGATGTATATAAAGAGTATTGTAGCTATTTAGAAATTAAGCTGGCTGAAAGTTTAGCTGACGACTTCGAGAAATGTCAAGAATGTGATGCAAATGTTTTGGTGTGGTTGATCCCTGATGTGTACAGAGAATTTAAAGATCAGGCACAGAACCACATAAGATTGTTGCATGCTATTGTTTCAACATTGGATGCGGGTCAGCTACAGCGCCTCGTCTGCCTGACCTTACAGGGCACTCTGATGATGTTCAAGTCAGATGACATAACATTGATGCTGTCGACGAGCCTGGGTTGGGAGACGTTCGAACAATATTGCCTTTGGCAACTTCTCACAGCACATGATATATCAGTTGAAGATGTTCTACCTATCATACCCAAACTGATGTATAAAGAGCATGCTGAAGCTTTAACATCAGTTCTTTTGATGTTAAAACAGGAAAAACCCACTGCTGATGTAGTACGACAGTTGTTCTGCCGAGCTGTAGACGATGAAGACACATTTGTTGTATCAACTTTAATGTATTGGTGCCAAGATTACGAGGACAAAGTTGGCGATTTACTTTCAGTTCTTTTAAGCACAAGATATCCAGGTACCAGTCCCAACAAAAGAAAACGTCCGGGAAAACATAGCATTCCGCCTAACGCTCCGCCTTCTGCTGAACTGGTAAATATTAAAGATTTTATAACTTGTATTTTTACTTTAAAACAATATTTCTGCATCCTAAGTTACGTCATAATTCATGTTTATGTTAATACTTTACTTACTTCACTAACGGGATGACTAGAACTGCAATGCAGAATACCACATGTCGCAGGCTCATGTGAGTTTCAAAGATAATATTTGGTTGCTAGCCTATGAGCCTCAATAGAAACCAATATCCTTGATTGCTTTTTGAACATGCACAAGAGCGCAAGCTGAAAACCTCTTCATCACCAGACCCCCATTCACTTTAGTTATCTGCGAAACTTGTAACACTCCTTTGACTGCACCAAAAAAGAGGTTCCAATTATCTGAAATTAAATTCGGACCATATCGCATTTTCGCCGCTTCAATTTCACGGCAGGGGTTTGCTACAGGCCCATAATTATTCACTTGACGAAGCATGGGATGACGAGCAGCTAAAACACTGTGCTTTCTTTATTTATAAGACCCACTTGAATATTTATGATAATAAAATGCTTTTATGAAATGCGAGACATAAAGCACTAATTAATCCCTTTTTGGCAACGGAATATTTTGGCAATTTTTAATACGGTCCTTGTTTCTATCTTCGATCCCAGTATAGATTCCAATTTTTCAATACTTACAATTCATTTTATGTCGAACTGATGGAATTGCCGATTAAAATACTGGGTGGTACTTAAACATTTTAACCATTGTAAGAACCCTAATAAATATTTTATTTCGACAAAATTGCTAATTCATAGATCGTGTTTTATACAGGTTCTTGGCCATTTGGAGCAAATGAGAGTGTGCTGTGTGGAACAAAACGACATGTCAATTTTTAATATGGAGTGCATGCAGAAAGCGCTACAGCTAGCACAGTCGAATAGTAGTGATAGTTTAAGGGTAAGTTCTTGATAATTTCATATAATATTTTCAGTTCTTATTCCACTAGCTTTCGGCCGCGATTGCGCCATCGCGGATGTTGGGAATTATCCCACGGGGATAGTGTCATACCAGTGCTCACATCATTGTCTACTCGCGTACCAAATTTCATCCAAATCTATTCCCCTTTAATTAACAAACATCTAAACTTCCATAAGAAAATGAGTACCTACACACAAGAGAGAACAACGCGCCCGCACCGTTTTATAAACAATAATGGTTTTGCGAAAGTGTCTATAGTTAGTTTTCTGGATAAACGTTCGAAGAGCTGAATAAAATGCTTGTTCTGCATTAATTTAAGGTGATTGCGTAGTTGCAACCTGACACTGACTTGCAAATTGCAAAAAACACAAGAAAATTTGAATTTCGCGGGCTACCACTTTAAACGAAAACCCGTTCAGTCGTTAGGTTATGGCGCTTGGACACGTAAAACACCAGCAAATATATCACCTCATTCCTATTGAATATTATTATGTGTGGGGATAAAATTACTTTAGTAACAAATATAAGGAAAATCTAAATAAATATTTGATAGAAACAGGACAAATCGGTTTGTAGGATTACTAACCATTTGCATAACACCATTAATTCTGATAAACTTGTTTTACATCTGGGTTATCTCAGTAGTATGTCCAGATACTAATTAGGTAGGTTCCACTAAGTAGCTAGTTAAAGTTATTCCAACTTCATTTAAAACTCATTCCGAAACCACGACAGTTGAAAATTGTTAATAACTTGTTTAGTTCATACTCGTGGGTCCTTTGGGGATTTTAAACAATAGAACCCANTCCAACTTCATTTAAAACTCATTCCGAAACCACGACAGTTGAATTGTTAATAACTTGTTTAGTTCATACTCGTGGGTCCTTTGGGGATTTTAAACAATAGAACCCAGTATGATGTCTCTTTAATATAATTATATTAACTACATACCTAATTATACTAATTAACTAGTATAGGTACTATAGTGGTAACAAGGTTGGCTCAAAATAACGGTTCGATCCCATGCCTATTATTGATGACTTATGATGAATGAATAAGAAATGCAATGTGTGACGTTATAGGTAATTAGCTATAGAAACGTCTTTCATGATTGTAAAAAAGGTTGTTAAATACCTACCTCACATTATTTTAACCCGTTGGTCTCGCAACTGTTGAGCGTGGAGTCGGGTTCCTCCATTAGGATTTTCTGAGTAGCAGTCTGGAAGTGAGACACCCCCGTGCCTCGGAAAGCACGTAAAGCAGTTGGTCCTTGCCCCTCATCTCGCCCCGGTCGTGAAAGATGCCGTCCCAACGGACTATGAGAGTGAAGAAACAGAAAGCGCACCTGTTTGCGCACACACTAGTGCACTATATAATATTCTCTTTGTCCAATCTCCTTTCAGGTTGGCCACTGTGTTCGAAATTCGGTCGGGAGAGATTACTCACATTATGTTACTTATTTTTCATTACAGAGACAATATAGTGATTTACTCGCTTTGGCGTGGGAGGACGAGTTGCCGATATCAAGACGAGCCAGGAAATTAGTTTCTAATTCATTACCAATTAACCAGAATCTGCATTCGTCTAATGAAGATAGTGAGGTAAATAACACATGTTTATTTTATACATAAGTAATGAATTCCTAAGAGAAACTCTTGCGTATGGGTAAATTAGAATTGTAACATTTTAATCATTTTGATGTACCTATGCTTTATTTGGAAACACAGGAAATATTACAAACTGTTATAAAATCACATATATAATAACTAAGTACCTACAGTACAACTATTTTCTTTATGTCCCTCGGCAATCATTGCATTTGCGAATACAAACGAATGCTAATTTCCATGTCCATCAATTTATTAGATTTATCGTGCATAATAATTTGAATTCAGAACTTAAGTAGGTACTTTAATGTTTTGATTTCCGTTTGAACTATGTAGAGCTGTAAAACTATTCTCCTTTTAACCGACTTCAAAAAAGTAGGTTATGTAGGTATTTATAATAACATTACTCCTTTTCAATATTATGTACAGTACCCATACCATGGAAATTAATAAAAAAATAAAATACTTCTTAAACCGACTTCCAAAAAGAGGAGGTTCTTATGTTCGACATCTAGGTATGTAACTAAAATAAATATTTATCCGGTTATCAAATTTTCTATATTCGTCCTCACATTTTTTTGAATGATCACAACTTTTTTCCATCATCTGGGCCAATCATATTGATTTTTTTCCAATATAATTTCTTTGACTGTTGTCATACTCATTGCAACATTTTTAATAGCTACATACCTATCCTTCAATCTGAGACCAAATGTTTTCAATTGGATTTAAATCCGGATGTTAATTATGGCATTCGTAAAATGATATGGCCATGTTCTTCCATAATGCAATCGAGTAGATATCTTTTTTTATGTTTTTTTTTAATAATTTCATATAGATCGATTTTCAATAAGTTTGGGTTATAAGTACTTAATTTTATGTAGCTGCAACCAAGCTATAATTTGTTGTGTAGTAGTGTTTGGGTTCGGGGGTTTAACTAATAATTTATTATGGTATGGGGCATTATCTATTAGTAAAACACTATTAGCTGGTAGATTTGGTATTGATAAAAGTAAACTGATTACGCAGCCAATTTTGATATCGATCGACATTGATTTCTTTATGGTAATCGCCGTCACTATCAATGTTACATTTGTGCAACATCAGTGCACCTAGAACAAACCCCTTTTTCATTGCCAGCGTGACCGATCATTATACGTTCTCCTTTCGAAATTGGTTTCTTTACACCTTTTTTATTTTTGTCAGTCCAAAATTTCCCTTTTGGGTGCGACGTACCTATGCTATGCACATTATGATCATCCATGAAGACAATATTTTTGCCATCGGCCCTCATCCCTTGAATTTCTCGGAGATACTTAAGCCTTTTAAGGCGAATATCATGCTTTGAAATTAGTTATTTTTTTTATATTTTTCGATATAAAAAAACCAGTAACCATAATCTTTCAAAAAATTTCTTAATGTCTCCAGACAACCTCCAAATTGGATAACCTGATAGATCATGTTAAGTATGACACAATAGTCAAAATCGTCTAAATTGAAACGATTTTTTTTGGTCTTTTTACTCTTTTTGGTGATGGAGCTGATTTATCTCTTTTATCATTTTTTTTTTTACAATATTCTTTACAGTTCCGACTGAAACACTTGCTTTCTTTCTTGAANACTTTTTTCATTATCATTTTTTTTTTTACAATATTCTTTACAGTTCCGACTGAAACACTTGCTTTCTTTCTTGAATCCATCGGCTTCTTGTAAAAAATACAAGTATATATGCTTAAAAATTGTCTGTCGTGCCTGCGACTTTAGCAGTTTTCCTCCCATTTTTAAAATAAATTACATTAAGTTAAAAGAGTATTAACAACTCTTTACACTTCCAAGTCAATTGAGAGCATCGGTTCTGCACCAAGTGCAAAGGGTAACTGATATAAATCCGACAAGTGGAGGACTGTTGGTATCTCAAAAATCAACCAGACTTAGGAACTATAACCTTATCCCAACTCATAATTAATATGGGGTCGGCGCAGCAAGTCTGGACTTTACGATATTAATCAAAATGCTTATTTTCGTTTCCAGGAGGAAGAGATAGTTAAACCTAAGCAGGCTAAACGAAGAAAGAAGGCGATCTCGGATAGTGATTGACATATCTTTTGTAGAAAGACGGTAATTTAAAACACCAAAGTGCAACTCTACAAGTAATACAATAAATATTAGTAGTATGTGTAATACATTGTTTGTTACCTTATGTTTTTACACAGGTGCAATTCCAAGAATGGTACCTAATTCACTTTCGCATAATTTTGCCTATGTACTGTGTAAATGTTATTTATGAATCCATGGTTTTATCAGATATTTTTGGTGGAGTTTAATTTTTATTTTGAATTACATATTTTTAATATTCTAAAGGACATGAGGCCATGGTACTGGCATGTTATGACGCACCAGAACAACTCACTTGCAACAGTAACTAATCAAACCACCATCATATAAAGTTTCGATATATTCCCAGTCGTCCCCACATGGATTCCAATAGCCAACTTCAGAGCAAACTTTGGGGAGTATGTTCTAGGTCAGACATGCACTGTAAATTTTGCCACAGTAGTCATTTATTGTAAATGTAGGTACCCTATTGTTGTACAGATTTTTTTATCCCCCGTACATGTTAAACTTATTTTAAGTGTAAGGTAGACCAAGATTTTATTCAAAGGATATATTGTATTCTGGAATTTTCGAAATACATTTTACACTAGGATCAATAAAGTATTTCCCCTTTATTTTATGTTTTAATTGACCTGATAAAAAATGTATGTTTGAATAAAACAAATTATTATGTAATTTCGTCTTATATTTTTCTTTTAAAACATCCAGAATATAGGGATACTGATTGTAAACAGATTGTTTAAATATTTCAGTATTTAACATAAATTCAAAATAATTTCTAAGTACAAAACTAACATAACTATATAAAAATACTAAACATGGATTAAATTTTCAGGAAATGGTAAATATTTTATTATAAACCTTAATTGTTATTTCAACAATTTATTGAATAATAATAACTGTAGTTTAAAAATGTCTTTTTGTCAAGTCTTTGAAACAAGAACTATCTATTATTATTTAATTGGACTAGCAGAACCTTTAACAACACAACACCCCCACCCCCAAGCCACTGATACATGCTTATAATCTAATAAATCTTATAAAAATTGGATCATCAAATATGAGGAAGATTCTTATACTAAACTTTCCCTTGCTTATATCTTTGTCTTGCTTGACCCTTACTGTACTTTGCTTTTTTCTCAGGTACCGTTCTATCTTTTTCACTTGAATTGTCATTTACACCTGCAATTGGAACATAAAACATTTAATAAAAGCAGTTTAGCTTAGGCTTCACTCTTACAAATATAGCTAGGCTTGTATATATAGTTCATATCAGATAAATCACACCCTACCTTTCCAGTTTAGTTGTGACACTTCAACCCATTCGTAAAAACTAACTTTTCAACAAGACAGATAAACTGTAAACATGCTGATAACAGCTCCCTTTGAAACCATTATAAATGCATGTGCTCAGTAGTGAAATCTTAGCCCCAGTGTGTTTTAATTTAAAATGAAAATTATTACAAACAAACATGGGGTTTATCCACATTGTGAATCAATCTTCATTTCTTGACAGTCTTTTGTTGACTTAAACACGATTTAACAGTTAAAACTTTAAATGACTAATATGTTTTTGCTGTGTAATGATGATGTGATTTTTTTTTTTTTTATGAGCGAGACCATTTTTTGAAGTGATGCAATCAAAAAGTATAATTTTGGTTTCAAATTTTGAAACTTAATTGGCTATGGGTAAATCCTGAACAAAGGTAGACCTTAGAGGGCTTTTAGGAGGAGACAGGAGTTTCTTTTAAATGTAACCAAATAAAAATACCTAAGTCATCTGGGGCCTGTAGAGATTTGCCAGCACTCCAAGAACTCATTAGAGTTACACTCTTTCCGATTGCCCAGCCCATTCCTGCCAAGGCTAGGGAAAAAGCTAACATGCTGAAGGGATGCTGAAATTATTAAGAATAATTTAAATTAAAACTTATCTTTTTTTAATGACCAGCTTTGAATTAGGGATGGTCTTCACTGCAAGCGAACTGAGGGCCTAGCATGAATGTTTTTACTATGCCTACAATACTCATTTCACAGAGTATTTCATAAATACTGTGTGAAATGAGTATTGTAGGTATAGTAAAATTAGGTACTATATTCATATTTTTCTAAGATACAAATTGTGTATGTTGCATAAAATTAAACCAAAATACTATGCGGGTGTAGTTTTTTATATTCAAAATTCACTTATGTTAACAATACAGTAACCTTCCTATATGTCAAAGCATTTGTGCTAGGCCCTCAGTTTAGCAAAGTAATGTTCATTGCAACAAATGTTTTCAAAAGTAATTTGTAAAGCCTGCCAAGTTCTGTCCATCATCACAAATGACTGGTTACTCAAGAGGTACTACTCTACATTCGTTTTGTAAGAAATTATAATAATTGTTGGTTCAGAACTACAATAAATTCAGGTGCTATACTAACCGCTAATGTAGGGTTTGTGGTTAAACTGTAGTCCAATACCACTATTCCAATTCCAAAGATTAGTCCCACACAAGTACATATCCATATTATATTCTGACTGTCTGGAAATTATAGGGCAAGGTATATTAGATAATGTTACATTGAGTTTATGAAATTCAATAGAATCATTGAAAATACATTATAAATGGAATGCAAGAATATGAAAGCTATTTGTATACTTCAACATCAAAAGTTTAGAAAAGCAGTAAAACAGGTAGCATGGTAAACAATTTGGTGTGATTATTTTACTAACCTTTCATTTTCTTTTTCTGCATATCTGTAATACTTTTAATTGACTCCATTAATTTAACATTGTGAGGGTCTAATTGAAGTGCCCTTGTGTATGATATTATAGCTTCATCGTAAAGTTCACTGGCGGCCTCGACCTCGGCACGACGGAAGTATCCCTAAAAGAAAAAGAAAAAAAACTGACGCTTTTAGTTATACGTGAAACAATCAACTAAAATGTTGACATTGGGAACTTACCTTAGCCCATTGCGGTTGCAGTCTAACTGTTTCATTAGCATCCTGCAGTGACAGATAATGCTGGTCTAACTTAAGAAATGCAAATGATCTGTTGCTATATAAGAGGTAGTTATTAGGGTCCATCTTAATAGCTTGAGTGTAATGTAATACGGCTTCAATAAACTTCCCATCTTTAACACATTCATTACCCTTAATTTTAAGATCTTCAACGCTAGCAGTTTGGGTACCTTTCTTGTTTTCCTCCATGGCTCTTAATCAAACCCTGAAGGTCTTTTTATTTGTTGTACAAATAATTTTGAATAATAAAAAATATTTTCAACTCGCTAACTGTTCTGTAATGTTATTCTCTTCCATTTAATTCATTGAATTATTTTCCCGGGAATAGAATAGAACCAAAGAGTAATAGAACACCCCAACAATGACATTGTCATTGACAATCTTGTGCCCAAAAATGTCATGTGCTTGCTTCTTTTTTTTTTTTACCCCGATGGGAAGGCTAGTATTTTGACCATATGCCTAATCTTACGTCCTTAATTTCTTGTGTTTAGCATTAGACTGCGGCCCCGATGCGTTAAGTGCCTGGGAGACCATGGCACTGCCGACTGCCCCCGCCCCAAAGACCGCTCATTATGCCACGAGCCACCCAGCTGTGTGCTGTGTGGCGAGTCAGGGCACCCGGCTAACTACCGGGGCTGCCCCAAGGCTCCAAAGTCGTCCTCCCCCAAACTGGCGAAGCGTTCATACGCGCGCCAGCAAAGGGAGTGCCCCACTTTGTCGTCCAACCCTTCCGGGACCTTAAGTCCCCAGCGCCCCAACCCCTGGGACGGCAATCATAGGGCCCATTTCCCGGCCCTAAGGACTGTCGCTCGCCAGGCCAACAGAGCCAACCCGCCTACGACGGTCATTCCGGCCCTCATGGACATGGATGTGGCTATTCCCCCCTTCTCCCCGCCAAATACTACCCGAGCGTCCAACCCCTTGGGAGGCCGCCCGGTGCTACTTGCACCCCCCCCTCCCCCCAAGGTACCCACGGCAGTTGGGGACGTGTCCAAGAACATCATTCTGGTCACGTTCAATGCCTTCTACTCCCCCAGAGCCCTAGCAATGGCTCGGGCTCTCGAGGCTTGCAGTGGCAACCATGCCGCTGTCTTTGCCGAATATGGCGACGTAGTGCGCCATGTTGAAATTTACACGTCCCTTAATGGTTAGGTTCCCTAACGTGTAAATTCAATCCGAAAGTCCTCCGGATAGGGCTCTCCACTTTCAACCCAACCGGCCTAAGCCCTGCTTATGCCATCACATTCCCTCAGTCTAGTAGGTTTCGCCGCTAGCGGCATACCATCGAGTCCGATGTCAATATGTAGATGTCCAGATGTAGGGAAACAGTAGGGAAAACCGAAAGTTTCGAACTACAAACACAGCCCGCGTTACGTAACCCAGCCTCGCCTCGAGGTCCGTCGCGATCACTCAGTAAAATCCCTCCCCGACCTTTGTTTACCGAGCCAGCCCGTGTCGCTGAGCTAGTAATTCTAAACTCCCTAAATAATTACGACCCAGCCTGTCTTTTGTTGTCCTCCCAAAATGACCCCGCTAAGCCGAGGTACGTATCCCACAGGGGATGCCCTTAGCGAGCGGTCATGTAGTTTTTAATTTAGTTTGTAAGCCCTGGCTGGGGGCCTTAGAGTCATTTAAGGCCACCACAGGATAGTCCGGTTAAGCAGTAACCAGCCTTAGTGTGCTGAACTGCGAGTGGTCATCGTCAAAACAAAAACAAAAAAATTAGACTGCGGATGTAACACCTAATGGTTTTTTGAGTATCTGGTAACAAATATATCGATTCGACTTTCTCGGCAAGTTTCATGTAAGGTTGTCAATACCACAGTAAAATCCAAGATCGCGCCTGTTTAAATTATTCCACATTTCATCCAGGTGCGTGGACAATTGAGACACAAAACTACACCAATTTACATCATAAATCCACTAGGAATCAATATACGAATAATTAAAACAGCCGCTTAACTTCACTTGACAAAATCCCGCCGAAAACTCCTCATGCTTGCTTCTTGTCATAGTTATAGACTCACTAAGACCTCTCTGGTTTTTTCTTCTCAGTGGTTTTCCAATCATTTACTAAATGAAGTTTTTAGCGGAATTTTGTCGAGTGAACCAACATAAGGATCGTCGACCAAGCAATATGGTCAAAAGCCTTCCCTTCAGGGTTATTAAAAAAAAAGAAATCAAATTCTCACTCACTCAGCCACAGAAAACATATACCGATACTCCTAGCGATGCGCTGAGTTGACTTTTTGCTAACTCGAATAACTCGAGTTGACTCGACTCGATTTTATGACAAAAAAATATTGATCTAGTCAATAAATAGTCAACTCGACGCATCGCTCCCTCCTAAGTCAGACGCGTTGAGTCAATGGAGGTAAAAACAAAATTGAATCAGGATAACTAATCAATCGTCAATCAAAATATCACAACAAAAAGTATTTATAAAAATCATATCGAAGTTGAGTTGCCCACCGAACTATTTTGATTGCTTGCGCGCACACCGAGTTGCCCGAGTTGACACCGGGTAGAAGCGGGTTCGCGAAACCGTAATACGCTTTATCTGCGCATGAGATGAGCGGATCGATCGGGCTGACTCGGGCTCGCTCGGGCCTCGCGAGTCGCAGGCTGGCCGCCGCGCGCCCTCACCTACGGCCACGCGCTCTCACCGAGTCAACTCGGTTTGTAAAAATCTTGACTCGGGTTGACTCGAGTACGGTCTGACTCGAGTTCAATAACTCGATTCGCACATCGCTAGATACTCCTAACACTCACTCAGCTAGTCAGATCAGAGAACTTTCCAAAAAAAGACACTCGCTCTGACCCGCACGACAGATTCTCATTTTTGCTGGATAGGTAAATAAAAGACAGAAAATGAAGTCATGATTCAGAAAACAAGGGCTGTTTATATGCAGCTATAGCAGTACCAAAAAACTGACTGGGAGTTAGACAAGGGCATCAGGTATACGGCAGTTTATGTTATATTGTACCTACAGTTTTTCTTACTTTGGTAAAATTCTCCTCTAGTCCTGATCACAACTCTGTCCCTTGTTTCACACACACTAAAAAGGCGCACTTTTCTTGTTTATTTAAAAGTACTTTTATTATGAAATAACTATTACTTACTGGTAAATTGATTTAATATTATCATTATTTTGTTAACTTGTTACAGAAATATTAGACTGCTCTGCAAGCTTTTTGAAAAAAAAAACAAACAGACATCAGTAACAATGACTGCTGCCTTGAATAGAATGGATATGCAACAGGTAGAATACCGTGCTGTCATCAAGTTCCTGACAAAGCAAGGAAAAGGACCCCAAGCCATTTTAAGTGAGATGAAAGCTGTTTATGGTTCTCAATGTCCTGGTAAAACCATGATCTACAAATGGTGTTCAGCCTTTCAAATGGGCAGAGAGACGATTGAAGACAAACCTCGAACTTTAATCCACAAACGCGGGCGTCGCAGGGAACGCAGGGCACTTTCTCCTATTTTTGATGATAGTTTTATTGATAAAATACAAAATGAACTTCTCGATGAGCTTGAACTTTAAAAGTATCATTACATAATTTTCATGATTGTAGTGATGCTAACATTGTATTGGATTTGAGCAAGACTCTTGAGCAGCAATATTTAATAATTGTGAGTAAAAAGTAGCCACTTTTATATGCTGGAGCAATGGAAGAATATACTGTAGAAGATGTGGCCTGAAAAGTCTTGGTTTGAGCCACAAATATATATGCTGAGGTGCAGATAATGCAACAATGTAACAAGTACAGCTTGAGGCAACCTTTAAGACTTGTCTGGAATGTTGGCCTATCAAGACAGCAGTCTGAGCCTGACTATGATTTTCTCGAAAAAGAGAAAAGATTATTTAATATACATTTTAAGTCATCCCTTTGGGAACATAAGACATCACATGTCAGATTAAACATAATTGTACTGCCAAATTATTCTACACATTATATCTGCACCACACTAAATAATAAGTTCCACAAACTAATGAACTGGAGACTCCAGGCAACACATAATTATTAGTTTTAATGTGTGTAGTATTTATATTCATTTATTGGAAAAAATGCTTTGTAATTCATTTAGCGCTAAAATAACTTTTAGGTGTGTTTACATGTAGTTGTAGTATCATTTATGATATACAAATCAATGAAATACTTAAATCAACAGTAATACATTTTTAATATAGCTATACAATTTTGTCACGTTACAATATCAACTGAATAAAACATAATCAATTCCTTCAATGAGATTCAATGATTCCAGATTCCTTTCAAATTCACCATTGGTTATATCTAATTTAACACATATCAATAAAGGTGGTTTTGCATCTGTAAAATTGATAACAGGTAACTTGATAATAACCTTCCTTTCAATAGGACAGTACAGCTCAACAAATTTTCCTATTTTATTTTTGTCAACATCGCAGAATGCCTTTACTTTCTTTAAATTATTTGGACTTAGTGAGCGGACAAATCTTCGACCAGCTTTTCCTGCATTCCAAACAGTGAAAGAGTCCCAGTGGGGTAATACACACTTCTGTAATCTATCAAGCTGTATTTTCCAAATCTGTTCTCGTTTAACAGAAAAGGTAGCTGCACCTTCATGGTAAGCATATACAACAAGCTCTTTATCCATCCTATATAAATCTCCACCAGCATCTAGATGTTCATAAAAAAATAGCAGATCTTCAGGTGTTCCATACCCGGATTCAACAAACCCTCCAACTCTATCATATACAGATCTATGGCAGAACCATGTTGGCATTAACAAAGTTGGCCCATTAGAAGTATATATTTGTATCTTCAACTGGTTATTTGTCAGGCTGTTAGCCCAGTGAGTATAACGAGGAGTTGAATTCAAAGGTACTCTAGATATTTTACTACCAACAAGAGCATTATGGTTTAACTTTGCTGCTTTCCACTGTAAATATATTCTGTGAGGGTGCATCACATCATCAATATCTTGGAAGCATAGAAATTGACCTGTGCTGAATTTAACAGCACCATTTTTAGCAGCACCCACACCTTTTGTTGTTTTGCTGCCTGATAACACATAACCTACACCTTGAGACTCAAAATATTTTCCCCATTTCACCAACAGTTCTTCAGTCTTATCAGAACTGCCATCATTGTAAATAGAGATTTCCAACTTTTTACTAGTGTTTAGAACAGACTGGACTGCTATAGAATTCATACAATTATCTATCCATTTGTCTCCATTATGCACCGGTACTATTACAGAAATCTCAGCCATTTTAGAGAAATGTGGTAGGAGTCCATAGTTAGACTGTAAGCCAATAAAATAAATCTATTTATAGTTCCCTATAGAATCAACTTTGTTGTGTTGTGGGGCAACTTGAGAGCTGAAGAACCGCTGACGGATGAATCTCGATACATTGAGAAGATTTACTTTTATTATAGCATTCAATACTAAAATATGTTTTGGTTAGGTACTTCTTGAAGTTGCATGCACTATTAAAAATGTCATTGTCATCAGTCGTCACTCAGATCCTCAGCGGACCATCATCTGACTATGACCAATGTACTCTGTGACTATGACTTTGACTAAGTAAGTGACTAAAAATTATAATGTTCTGTGCTGACTCCAGTTTTTTTTTTTGGACGTGACCACTCGCAGTTCAGCACGGTAGGGCTGGTAACTGCTTTACCGGACTATCCTGTGGTGGCCTCAAATGAATTTAAGGCCCCCAGCCAGGGCTTACAAACTAGCTAAACTATACTAAATGATCGCTCGCTAGGGCATCCCCTGCGGGATACGGACCTCGGCTTAGCGGCGTCATTTCGGGAGGACAACAAGGGACAGGCTGGGTCATAGCGTTATTATTTAGGGGATTTAAAACTACTGGCTCAGCGACGCGGGCTGGCTCGGTAATCAAAGGTCGGGGAGGGTTATTACTGGGACGTCGCGACGGGCCCCGGCGGCGGGGCCGGAAAACGGAACGCGGTCTGTGTCGTGTGTGTTTTCGAAGAGTGCTGGTTTCCCTACGGCTCTCTTGAATCTGGGTGATGGGGTCGTCGGGTTCGACGAGGATATGCCTCGGGCGGCGAGTCCTACTGATCTGTGAGGGAGTGTATCGGGTGGCCGATGCGATAAGGGGATTTTGATGTTTTGAAGCAGTTTCGATGAAACGCTGCGATAGTCGTTTCATGAACTGCTTCACTGTCGGGATTTTGAGGTCGACATGGAGTCGTTCGTTCCTAATGAACCACGGGGCGCCCGTGGCCTTTCGGAGAAATCGATTTTGAACTACTTGCATCCTATGGATGTGGTGCGACTTTGGATGTGCGCGAAGGTGGCGCACGCATACGTCATTATGGGGCGTATGCACGTCGTGAAGATTTACATCTTAGGGACAGCTTGCTGCGTGCATTCAGCATGGAGTGGAGCCTACCGAGAGCGAAAGAGGCACGCGAACGTACCTTCTTTATGTGCTCACCGAACGTAAGTTGTCGGTCGAGGATCACGCCTAGATATTTGGCTTGCTTCTCCCAAGGGATCGACTTACCAAACATGGTGATCGGGCTAGGAGTGGGTCTGGAAAATCGGCCTCGCGTTTTGTCAAACAAAACCGCTTGGCTTTTTTCGGGGTTAACTTCGATCCTCCACTTTCGGAACCAGACGCCTAGGGCGTCGGCCAATTGTTGGAGGACTCGCTCTATGCACTGTTCGCTTCTGCCGGAGCGATATATGGCCGTGTCGTCGGCGAACAGGGCTAAGTGCGTCCCGGGGAAGGTCGGGATGTCGCTGGTGTATACCGTGAAAGCTAGAGGCGAGAGCACACCGCCTTGGGGCACTCCGGCGCGAACGGGGTGGGGGGCTGAAAGCGCACCCTCGATACGGTAGCGAAATGTGCGGTTCGTCAAAAAGTCCCGCAAGATGAGCACGAGACGGTCTGGCACGCCAAGTTGATAGAGCTTGTAAATTAAGCCTCGTCTCGATTCGCTATGTCAAAGAACAAGGCGCTCGTCATCGAGTCACGCTGGAAACCAGCAATTAGATGCTCGACGATGCGCATGCGGTGGACTTGTTGGATGCACGAGTGTTCGGTTCGAAAACTAAACTGCTCGTCGGGGATAAGACTCTTCGCTTCGGTAAAATCCTTGAGCCGCTTATAAATAAACCTCTCATAGATTTTACCGAGAACGTTGAGTAGACTGATGGAACGTTAACTGGCGGGATCAGACTTGGGCTTGCCTGGTTTGGGGATACCAATAACGGTGGCCTGTTTCCATGCTTGGGGGAACATGTTGTAGCTTAATGTGCCATTGAAGGTGGCAGTCATTAGCACTATGAGTTGAGCGGGGAAGAGTTTAAACACCTTGTTGGTGATGCCGTCGGAGCCAGGGGCTTTCCTAGGCTGAAGCCTTTTGACGATCTCCTGTGCCTCGTCGGGCGTGACGGGGGGCAGAAGATCATCAGGATCTTCGACTGGTGAAGGGAAGCTTTACGTCCGACTTCAGCATCCACCATATCGAGGTGACCTTGGTCTACTGGTTGAGAGCTAGAAGAGCATTGAGACTCTAGACTATCGGCTAGACCTACCGCTTTATCAGAGTTGTTGAGGCTCACTCTTGTCGGGCGGATGAGAGGGGGCATTTTGGCCTCTTCTTTGGATCTTAACTTCCTCTGAAGGTGCCAAAAGGCGAGGTGGGTGAGCTCGAGCTCGCGAAGCGTCTTGTCCCAGCGCGCGGTGCGCAGCTCAGCAGTTCGTTTCCTCACAGCACGCTGTAAGTTGCGCATGTGAGCTTTGTTCGCGTCGCAGGGAAAAGCGCTGTACGCACGAATGGCTGCGTTCTTCTCGGTTATCAGATTCCGTACATCGTCCGGGACTTCCCCGCGGTGGTCTTCCACCACTGGAACCTCCCTTGAACATTCTTTCAAGACGGATTGCACGTGATCCGTAAGCGAGTCGATCACCGCCCGCACCGCGGGGAGTGCTGACTACAGTGACCATTTAGACTAAAATATATATAATATGAGACACTGACTACTCACAAAATGTCAACATTGGGAAAATAAGAACAATAGTGCTGTCCCATTTTGCTGCTAACGGTGAGTGTATAAAATATCAAAAGAGTATCTGCACATTGGTTTGAAGATGAAATGATTGATGGATGACTCAGAAAAATAATATACCTATGTACCTAGAGCTAAAGATATCACCAATCGGACAAGGTCTACGTACATACTTGACTTCTCTATATTTCTCTATGGGGTAAAGAATAGGAGGTGTAATGTAATGTGGTGCTGACGCCATGGATGGATATGGATACCCTACAGGGGCGGATTATCCGTAAGGCATACTAGGCATTTATACTTGTTTACTAGGAGTAAACAAGTAGTAATCATGGCCCGATCCCAAAAACCAATCATCTCTCTTGTTTGGACTGACTTGGAATGACTGTCTTGGTTTTGTTTTCAAAACACCACGGCTGCTGAGCGTGAGGTCCTGTATTCGATTCCCGGGTTGGGCAGTGTCTTTCCGTTTTTCTATTAGTAATTTCTAGTGTCCGACCGAAACAGGATTTTCGGCCGAAACCAAAAACGAAACCGAAACTTATGCACTATAAACGCAATACCATCGCGTATTATTTATTATACTCTTTAGCAATACCTCTTAAAAGGGGTCATTGTACAGATGCCAGCACATCAAGCTACAACAATCTGTCAAATTTCTTTATCGCCAAAGCGTTAGGTTCAAGGTTGATTGGGAAAATTTGACAGTTTCGGGTAGCTTGATGTGCTGGCGTCTGTACTCATAATTATGAACAACTTCCACTATGATAGCAACACTGAAACCACAAAAAAAATCGACTTCCACATACATTTATTTGCTTTTTTTATTTACCCAGGAAGGAGGTCTGGAAGGCAGCCGCCACTCCACGTAAAGTACTGATATTCAGCTGAATCCGATTTGGCTGGAAGCTGACCCCAATATAAGTGGATAAAGGCTAGGCAGATGATGAACTCGACAAAATGTATGTACAGGCGCCAGCACGTCAAGCTTTAATAGGCATACATACTAGCACTCATATTTTGCTTTTTGTATTTTGCTCGTAGTTATGTATGTACTGCTGTTGGTGTCCCCAATAATAAATAAATAAATAAAATAAGCTACAACGATCTGTCAAATTTCTTCAATAGATTTTCAACTTGAACGCTAAAGCTTTAGTTCAAGGTTGATTGGGAAAATTTGACGGTTTCGGGTAGCTTGATGTGCTAGCGTCTGTAGTGAATAGCTGATTTTCTTTGCGACAGCAGTCTTCTGCCTGCAATGAGTGACGTCATAAGATATTTCACACATTGGACGTACCCAATAGACGTTTTATGACCATGTGGGCTGTTTTTGGTCTTGAGAGGTTTATTGGCGAAAGGAAAAATGGACCGAGTCAAAAAACCAAGAGGTTTTCGCCCCGAACGGTGGTTGGATCAAATATCCGAGTACGAGACCAAGGTTCTATAAAGTGCCACTATCAACCCAGTGCTGCCACCTGCCAATACAGCTGTGATTCTTTCAATGACACTAATGACATTGAGACAGTGGACCGGAGAGGGGATCCCATCATTCCTATCTGTCAGTGTCAAGCAAGTTTTAGTGTCTACTTTGCGTGTGCAGAAGTGATTAAAATATTTGCAGTATTTTTGCCTTAAAATGGGTATAAAGGAAGCTAACATATATTTAGATAACCAATGGAACACGTACTACGCCGGGCAAACCATCAATGGAAGAATAGAATATGTTTTTGATAGTCCAAAAAAAGTTCGAGGTATGAAACATATATACGATTACCTAGTTTTATAATGGTCTCTGACTCATCCAGTAAAATGAGCACGAAAATAAAAGTATATTGATTAAGACATTTGCGAAATCTGAATCTCCCCGAAAATGTACGACTTACAATTTTATACGATTATTTTATTTCTTAGGTATCCATGTCAAGATTAAAGGAGAAGCACACACCGAGTGGTCTGAAAGTAAAAGTGAACAAACTTCCGATGGGAAGGAAGAAAATATCGATACCTTGCATACGGGAAATGAGGAATACTTCCAAGTCTCATATTATTTGCTGGGTAGCAATTCAGGTGAATATCAATGAAAAAAATCTAAAAAAAAATCTAATAATGATATCTACACAGTAATAACATCGCATTGCCAACATACTATGAATTTCAAAATAATCAAAATAATGAGTTATACAGTAGAAAGACTAATTAGCAGACACTATAGTAAAATAATTGCAACAGCTGAGTGCAAAATTGAACTTATCATTATATGCCTTTCATTGTCTATCATTCAGATAATAATTGAGCATGTTTACACATCATTTTGATGACTCTACAAATGTCCATTCACTTACATAGAGATGAGTAATATCTTNTAGTAAAATAATTGCAACAGCTGAGTGCAAAATTGAACTCATCATTATATGCCTTTCATTGTCTATCATTCAGATAATAATTGAGCACGTTTACACATCATTTTGATGACTCTACAAATGTCCATTCACTTACATAGAGATGAGTAATATCTTTTAATAAGTTGTGTTATCAAGTGAGCATGCAATTTACATAAAGTAAATAAAACAGATAACAGATTCTGTAAATGGCTTGTATCTATAATGCGCCAGACAATGATCTTGACAAAATATGATGCAGGTGCATGTCAATACACTATTATAAAATCATTTTAAACAACTGAAGGTCATTATGTATAACGTTTTGCACAGGTATTTACTGATACTTTTTCCTGGATTTCTTAGTAAACATATTGCATTAATCATCAGTGTGAATAATGCTTGCACTCCTACACTAAGACAAACTTAGAGTTGTAAGAATTAATTATGCTTGTTTAGCTTCAATATTGTTGTGTATGATTATTTCATTTGGGATACTTATAGACATCATATTTGCAAATATGATACTATTCATCTGAACTAGTTGCCCTAGGCTGCATCCTAGGGCAACTAGTGAAGGCTCTGGCAATAGCTAGCAAAGATAAACATGTCAGAAGTCTAGGGATCAAGTGCATTTTTAACTATAAAAATTATCCAGTAAATATTTACCAAATGTAGTCTTTCAGACTGGCTTCAAAACTTAACCCTATATTTTGTAAAAATTGCAATATTTGCAAATTGTGGGAAAGTTAATTTCCCACAATTACAAATGTCGTCAATTAAATGGCAAAAGAAAACAAAAAAAGCTAAATTTTATTGTAAAGGTAAAAAAGTTAGTTATCTGTGTTGCCACCATTGACACAAATCACACAATCACAGCGATTTGGCATGTTTAAAATCAATTCATCAAAATCACTTTGAGGAATGTCCACCCACATTCTTTCTAACAAATCTCTTGGAGCTCTTATCTTGGAGCATATCCCATGTCTGGTGATTGAGCAGGCCACAGCAGAATGTTGATGCGAGCATCGGCTGGAGTGAGTGTTACGACAATATTAGTCGAAACTAATGAGGGATGATCACGTCTGAAACAATCCTCTCTGCATAAATCTGAGCATTTAGGTTGCCCCTGATCCAAATGCTAAACCATTATTGTTCATATGTTCTATCTATCTATCTATTGGGGTATGGTTTCCGCACTTAGTCCTGATGTTGGACCATTGTGCGTGGGCCATGGCGCCGTCATTCCAACCAGCCGACCTCCCTCCAGAAGCAGATCAGTCCTCCTAAAGAGTTCAGGGTGTCTGTGAGTGAATTTGGTGTTCCTATCGTTTGTCTACGTATATCGGCGACGCCTGTGCACTCAAGGAGCACGTGCGACACCGTTTCCTCCTCCTCCATGCATGCTCTGCACAGAGGACTGTCTGTTATACCTAGTGTGTGGAAATGCTTATTCAGTGAGCAGTGTCCGGTGATGGTCCCCGCCACCATTCGCAGGCTGCCCCTATCCAGTCGCAGAAGGCGCTTGGTAAGTTTATTGTTTAGGAGTGGTATAGCCTCCTTGGACTGCCTGCAGCCTGGTGCCGAGGTCCACCAGCGTTCTGCTTGTGTGTGGGTATGTTCTTGTAGCCACGTGCGTAGCTGGGTGAAAGGGAGTGGCACTATGGGTTCGGGTCCAACAGCCATCGTACCAGACCCCCTCCTGGCCAGTTCATCGGCCGCGTCATTTCCTAGTGATCCGCTGTGACCTTTTATCCACTGCAGCGTCACGGTGTTGCGGTTTGTCACCGTGACGCGTTCTAGTGCATTGTGGCATTCTTGTATTTGTTTCGAGGTGGTGTAGTTTCTATTTAGGGATTGGAGAACTGAGGCGCTGTCGGAGAGTATACGAATATGAGTGTCCGTGACTCCCCTGGCTTCTATGGCATGGATCGCTAGGATAATGCCCACGCATTCCGCCTGGTAAACGGTGTTGAGCTTTCCTAGTGGTCTGGATATTCTAATGTTGAGGTCGCTGGAGTAAACTCCAACTCCGGTTCCGGTACTTGTCTTTGATCCATCAGTGTAGATTCTCAGCTCTTTGGGACCTGAGTGGTCATCCGATTCTTGTGTTAGCACTATGTTATAGTGCTTTTGGAAATGGTGCATCTTTTGAGCTTTGTCATTGGGTGATGACATCATGGGTTGTCGTTTTACGGCATCTTCCATGATGCGTGTATGTTTGATTCTAGAGTCTTTACCTAAAGTGCCAGCTGTGCTGAGCCTGAAGGCCGCTAGGGCCGCTTCCTCCTGCACTATAAGGTGCAGTGGTGGCAGTCCCAGCATAGCCTGCAGGGCCGCAGTGGGTGCCGTTCTCATACTGCCAGTGATTGCCACACAGGCGAGCCGTTGCAGCTTCTCAAGGTCTTTCTGTGCTGTGCTCAAGTCGGTCCTGGGCCACCAGACTAAGGCGCCATACGTGATTATCGGTCTGATAACTGTGGTGTATAACCAGTGGGTTGTATTGGGGCTAATACCCCAGTTCCTACCTAGCATGCGTTTGCATTGCCACATGCATATACTGGCTTTTGTGGTGGTGTATTCAGTGTGCTTCGCCCAATTCAACTGCTTGTCCAGATATATACCCAGGTATTTGGTTTCAGTTGAAAGGCTGAGGGTGGTTCCGAAGAACCGTGGTAATTCTAGTGTTGGTAACTTCCTCTTCTTGGTGAAGAGGACTAGTTCGGTTTTGGCAGGGTTCACTGCTAGCTGATATTCTTTGCACCAGTCCTCTACTATTTTCAAGGCTTGGCGCATGAGGTTGCATATCGTGTTTTCGTGTTTTCCGTTTATTATTATGGTTATGTCATCTGCGTAGCCAACGGTAAAGTATCCTTTATCATTGAGTCTTTTAACTAGATTATCTGCGACGAGGTTCCATAGTAATGGTGAAAGGACCCCCCCTTGGGGGCAGCCCTTCGCCACAATGGCCCTTGTTGTGTTATTTATTGTGACTTGTACAGCTCTTTGCTTGAGCATGTTTGTGATCCAGCCGCTCAGGGTCGTGTCCACACCGTGCTTTCCGAGGGCTTTGCTAATACTCTGAAACATGGTTTTGTCAAAGGCGCCCTCGATATCAATGAAGACAGCCAGTGAGGAGCATTTATGGTTTATAGCGCTTTCGATCTTTGAGACCACGCTGTGCAGCGCAGAATCTGTTGATTTCCCCGCGGAGTAGGCGTGTTGTTGTCTGTGGAGTGGGTATTGGCGTAGGGGTCCATCCCGAATGTATCTGTCACAGAGCCTCTCCAGGGTTTTCAGTAAAAAGGATGTCAGGCTTATTGGTCTGTATGCTTTGGGTTGTGTGTAGTCTATTTCCCGGTTTGGGAATGAAAATGACTTTCACTGTTCATACGTTCTTGATGGCCAGAGGTCCTCCTCCAGAGGTCCTCCATACGTCTTGTATCCGTCCTCACACCGAAACGAGGTTCATCGGAAAAGCAAAGTATGTAAGCAACGCCGCCAGTCTTCTTCCTCCCAATTTCTATGTTCGCTACCCTACGATTGCGGGGTGCTATAGGTGGAACTCTCAGCGGCGTTCGGGAACGCAGACCCACTTCACGTAAACGATTTCGGATGGTTTGATCGCTTATCAGCAAGCCTGAAGAGCTGGGGAACCTCGTAGCCAACATCATGGCGGACATGGTACGATTCCGTCGAGCAGTATTTCGGATGTACCGGTCCTGTCTGCGAGTGGTGACGGGGGATCGGCCTCGCTGCCCATGAGACGATAGCGTGCCCAGCGGCGGCTTATGACGCTCTGTGTAGTGCCAAAAGCGACAGCCTCAGTACGTTGCCTGGAACCAGCTTGCAACATTGCGACGGCTCTCAACATCTCTTCTCGTGTCAAATGATGTCGCCCCATATCGATGCAATTTTATTTTCATTTGTAATTGTAATGGTTTTGTAAAAATGCTTTAACACAATTTTGTAGGAATCCTGATTGGCAGTTGATTTTCTATTTTTAATCAAAATGTAAAGAAAATTACCTATTCATTCAAATTGTGATAATCACTGAAAATAATCAATAACAATCCAAATAAGTTAAAATAATAATACTCAATTGTGGCGATACTCTAAAACGTACTTGATCCCTAGACACTGTTGATAATCTCCCACTCACTTCTTATAATTTTTCTTTCAAAAATAAAATTATAGACTGTGGTAAAGACAGATAGGTATCTTATCACGTGTGTTCATCTCTCAAACACTACATTGCTAAGTTTAGTTTTTTTTCTTAAACTAATACTTAAATGTTTTTTTTTAGGAAACGAAATAGAAATCCCTTCTGGTAAGCAAGTTTACAACTTCACTTGTACCTTGCCTCCAGTACTGCCTTCATCCTTCGAGGGTCAGTATGGATATGTCAGGTATACTGTCAAGGTTACCCTGGATAGACCATGGAAGTTTGACCAAGAAACAAAGATGGCTTTCACTGTGATCAATGCATTTGATTTGAATCTCAACCCTTCATATAAGGTAAGGTTCTATTGGAATACCCACTTTGTATTTCAGTCATAAATAATAATATACTTCTGGACACATCTATTGGCCCACCTTGTATTTTCAGTTTCGTTTGGTCCTAGCTAAAATTTTATATTAGGTCGAGCAAAAAGTTTTTATGCAGTTTTGAACCTGGCACATTCACAATTTCATTCAATAGTCTTTTTTTGAATTTCGAACACAGAATTTAAAGAAACAAAAGACAATTTGGAGCCTGTTTGTTGATATCAAACAATCGAATACTAAGAAAACTTGGTTTTATTGGTTTACTTGGATTTAATTCTTGAAAAAGTGATTGATATCTTTGGTTTTGCAACAAACATTACTTATTCTTAACATTAAGGTGAGGTTCTATCAATAATCTATGGATACTTCACCTGAAGTCGCCGCCCAAGCTGTGGCACTTATTCAGGCCGGACACAGCCAAAGAAACGTGAGTGCTCAACTTAATTTAAGTCGATCTGCGGTCCGAAATGTTTATCGGAGGTACCTAGAGACTGGCGGCTTTGTTCGTCGCCAAGGAAGGCCACGATCTCGGGTCACAACTGAAAGGCAGGATCGATTCATCGTGACGACCAGCTTGAGAAATCGTCACCTTACCTCCATTGAGATACAAAACCAACTTCGCGACTTCCACGGAGTATCTGTGAGCGCTCGAACTGTTCGGAGAAGGTTAAAAGAACGCGATATGGTACCACACAAGCCAGCTAATGGGCCCAAACTAACGCGAGCCCACCGAACAGCGCGCCTTCATTTCGCACGCAGTCATTTAAATTGGACACAGCAAGATTGGAGCCGTGTACTCTTTTCTGATGAGTCTAAAATTGTGTTACATGGCAATGATGGAAGGAAGAAGGTCTACCGACGTAAGGGAGAGCGTTTCGCACAATGCTGCTTTGAAGAGAGGGTTGCTTATGGCGGTGGCTCATGGACTGTCTGGGGCGGTATATCCGCGAGCGGCAAAACTCAACTTGAGGTTGTTACAGGACCACGGCTGCCAACATTAAATGCTGAAAGGTACATTCGTGAGTGCTTAGAACCTCACGTGATACCATACGCGGACTATGTGGGCCCAAATTTCCTTTTTATGCATGATAATGCAAGAGCCCATGCGGCCGGCATCGTCAGGGAATATCTTCGGGATGTGAACATCACAGTTATGGACTGGCCAGCCAGAAGCCCAGACATGAACCCCATTGAGCACATGTGGGACGAGCTAAAAAGACGTGTTAGGGCTCGTCAGCCAGTTGCCCAGACGATGCAGGAGTTGAAAACTGCCATAGAAGAGGAATGGGAGATGATCCCTCAAAATTGCATAGAGCGGTTGATAAACTCTATGCCTAATCGTATGAGAGCTGTGGTAGATGCCCATGGAGGCAACACGCGTTATTAAATTAAACCTTTATTTGATAAAACATGTTTTTTATTCAAAAATCAATTGCCTTTAACAAGGCGCATATCCGACTTGTTAGGCGTAGCTCCATGTCGTATGGTATTCTGAATTCAAATTTAAAACAATACGATCGAAAAAGATGGTAAAATGTATCAGAGTTAAAACTGCATCAACAGTTTTTGTTCAATCTAGCAATCATATTTCGGTAGGGGCCATCGAAACCTAAACTCTAAGGTGGGCCAATAGATGTGTCCAGAAGTGTAGTAATGTTTTATTGTCAAGCGACTTAGGCCCATAGAAAAAAAATAGACAGTATAATTTTACAGAAAAATAAACTTAAACATATTAAAAACATAAAACTAGGTAGTTTAAATAATGTCTTCTTAGAATTTGTGATTGCATATTACAATTTCTGAATTAATCATTTGCAGTTGAGTATATCTCATTTAGCCTGACAACATGTCAACATTTTCTTTTAAGCAGGGTTTGACACAATCTTCACGCAAAACGTAAGAATTTGTAGAATAGGCCCACAGCCTATTCTACAAATTCTTACGTTCGCATTCGCATCACAGTCGCAAGCTGTCAAAAATACCTCAATTTTAAAACCAATACCTCTACATTTATGACAGACCGACTTTTCGGGGTACATCTGTTCCTGTAACCGATTGGTTCGAGCTCCTAGGCATGGATTTGACAACCAGTCTCAACTTTGGTGCCACCATTGAGCAAAAAGCCCAAACTGCGGCCAAAAAGCTGGGCATCCTAAATAGAGTGAAGCGATACTTCACGCCTGGACAGCTTTTAACCCTCTACAAAGCACAAGTCCGATCCTGCATGGAGTATTGCAGCCACCTTTGGGATGGCTCAGCTAAATACCAACTTGCCGCGCTTGACTCGGTGGAACACAGAGCTAAAAGGCTCATTGGCGACGTAAGACTGGTGGATGCCAAGCTTCACAGCTTGGCTCATCGCCGCAAGGTTGCCTGCTTGTCGGTCTTCTACAGATTGTACTTCGGGGAGAGTGTCCAGGAACTCCACGATCTCATCCCACCGGCCCCCTTCTACCATCGGACATCTAGACGCACTGCAAGTTACCATCCCTACCTTGTTGCTATTCCACCAATTCGCACTAAACGTTTCCAAACGTCTTTTATAATGCGCACAGCAAAGGAGTGGAACTCTCTGCCTGCGTCTGTGTTTCCGAACGCATACAACCCTAATCTCTTCAAAATTAGAGTGAACAGGCTTCTTCTGGGTAAGCTCGCTCCATCGTCGACTTTGTCTCTGTCATCTATGACCTAGACTAGAGTCAAGAGCAAACCCATATTAAATTAAAAAAAAAAAAGACAGATTGCAACTGAGATTTTAGCGAAAGGGTAGGTACACCAGCCTTGCATAAAATATTATCTTTCACATGGTACTTTTAAAATATTTAGAGAAAGTTGCCGACACTTTACAAGACTTATTTATCCAATTTACAGGTCTGTGTCAAACAGATATTAATGTAGCAGTACTAAAATTTAAAGAGTATCTTCCATAACTGTTTTACACAGTCATACTATGTTTGTATAACGGAATATTCTTTATAAGGTGTTTTTATGTTTTGATTTTAAAAAAGGCTCGTTATCTAGGAACCAATTCATATTCAACTGGAGAAGACTTTCTGTTGTTTCTGCTGCGCATCGGCTCCGCTGTCAGTCGATGTCCAAGCGCCCGTGTCGGGATATGTTCCTGGTCAGAAGATACCCATACGAGTGGAAATTGAAAACAAGAGCAATGTCCAGTTGCATCTGGTTAAGATCTTCCTGAGGAAGGTAAGTAAACTTAAAACTAAATCTTATCTAATATAACTAGCGCACAATGTTCTACTGTTGGGCTAAAGCCTCTCTCTCCCCCTTTCAAACTTGACTTGACTGCTGCTATTGCAGGCCAGTCCTTCAAGTTCGTCCTACTTTCATTTGAAATACATTTCAAGAAGAACTAAAAAACTGGAGATGTAAAAGTAAATATGCTTAATGTAAGTAAATTTAATATATTTGGAATAAACATTGTCACTTGGTAGTCGTATATCGGTATACTGACTCCAAAAAAATAGTTGGCATATTTACTCTAGATTTTTTAAAACGTAAAAACGTTTATTTCTCCCTTTTTAGTTATTAATAAAATAAATTAAGTACAGTTTTTAAGTTGGTTGAATTTTTATTTACTTTTTTTTTTCAGTTGTAATTGAAACTTATTACTTAAAGAAAATAATAATTACTTTTCTCTCCATCATAATCTACTATGTGATGCATGAAGTGACGAAACATTTTTATGTTGCCAAAACGATTACACAATTACTATTTAAATTGCTAAGCCACTTTTTGTAATTTTCAGACAGATTATTTAGCTAGAGCCCAATTGCATGCAAACATTGAAACAACATGCATAATGATATGTTTTAGAAAAACGCTGCTAAGCCAACTAACACATTTTCCTAGTAACTGAATTGACTGATACACACTTAACTCTCTATTTCAAAAACTACTAAATATAGCTCAAACTAAAAAAGTTTTTTTTTTTGCAATCCGACATATAAGTAGTTTTCAAGATATGCGCGGACAAACATACAAACATACACTTAGGAAAATTGGCACACATTTTTAGAAGTTGTTATAGACTAACATAATGTGCAATTATGACAATATTACATACATACGGGTCGAATTTGATAACCTCCTTTTTTCGGTTCGGTTTCGGTATTCGGTTAAAAACCACCCCCTTAATCAAAATAATTCACGAAAACCATTTTAAAAACGTACAAGANGTTAATTCGGTTAAAAACCACCCCCTTAATCAAAATAATTCACGAAAACCATTTTAAAAACGTACAAGATTAAAAATAAACCCTTTTCCAATATGAAACATATTGGAAAAGGGTTTATTTTTAATCTTAAATTAAATACATCATTCATTCATTCAATACTAAATAATGTTAATATTAATTTACTATGGTAAACTAAATTGAGTTCTCATGCGCCACACTCTTGTGGTAATGAAACTTGATTATATCTTACTACAGAGTCTGTACAATCTGTCCTTGATGGTGTGTTAGCTAAGAATTTGGGTCATTGTTTTATTGTTTAAAACGAAACTATCTTTAGTTTCTTAAATTGCTTAAAAGAG
This sequence comes from Mamestra configurata, assembly GCA_002192655.3. Classification (NCBI taxonomy): domain Eukaryota; kingdom Metazoa; phylum Arthropoda; class Insecta; order Lepidoptera; family Noctuidae; genus Mamestra; species Mamestra configurata. The sequence goes on from NDFZ01004399.1 coordinate 81,461, forward strand.
GTCAGATGTTATTAGTGGTGAATTCAACTTTACTACTGCCTCGGAAGCAAGCTTAGGGTCTAACACCTACATATGAAATCAATAACGCAGTGTAAATTTTAAGTGGCGCATAGTAATTTTAATAATTAGACAGAATTGTTTATCGCAAACCATGACCTAAGCTGCTTCTACAGAAGTATACGCACCCCTGTTCGTCCACATCCGCTTATAGGTAGGTTATGCTTGAACCTTCCAAACACTTGATATTGATAGATTATTGCGAGGTGTTCCTCTTATCCTNGACATCGTATTAGGTATAGGTAGGTTATGCTTGAACCTTCCAAACACTTGATATTGATAGATTATTGCGAGGTGTTCCTCTTATCCTCTATTCGTAGGGGCATAGCTCATGTCAGGATGACCTCCTTGGCTGCAGGTCTCTGGCAGACAAGGTAGAACTTTGGAAGCGTTTAGTAAAAGTAAGTGTTTTGTTTTAATATGGGACTCTTGTACCAGCGCTCTTCCAAGGCAGATGCCAAATATATTATGAAGTTGAAATCTTAAGCGTTGTATTTATTACAGTATTCTTAAGTAGTGCTAGCGTGAAGTCCGCTAGTGCTACAGTACTGCGCCTGATCTCTTCCCGGTCGTAATGGATTGCCATCCTACGAGACTAAAAGAGTAATGGAACAGTGGGTGCGCCTGTGTTTGCGCACATGTACACATGTGCAATATAATATTCCCTTCGTACTTTGCACATCTCCGTTGAAATGCCACCTTGGCTGAAAATATCGACCCGTGGTCGAAATCAAAATTCGTTCGGGCGGATATTATCATTACTTATACGATCTCTTATTGCAAGGAAATAGAATTGAGTAAGAGTAGACAATATGTTGCCCAGTTGAAAGAAACATTCACAACACATAATAATAATAAAATAGCTTTATTTATTCCACAAAAAAAAGAAAGAAATTCATTGCAATATATGATAGGGTTGCCAATTATTGTTAACATTAAAGTTGAATCATTTCACCATACAATAATAATAATAATTTCATAATAAAAATAAAAAGTAAAAATAAATAAGTAATTAATATTTTTTCACAAATGGAAATTTAAATAATTAATAATCATTTCATAATTTAATAATTAATAAATTAACAGTTGATATATATTTTTACNTAACAGTTAATATATATTTTTACCATTGCATTAATGGTATTTTAAAAAAATGTTAATGTTAATTATGTCAATTATTATCTCATATTTATTCGAATTAATATTATGA
>NDFZ01004400.1:7732-26688 GCA_002192655.3 Mamestra configurata
CTTCACGCCGCTGGCGCTGCGCCTGGCGCGGCTGCTGCGCGCGCACCGCACGGGCCAGGCAGCGCCGCCCGACGAGCCGCCCCGCAACGACCCCTCCCAAGACCCCCACGAATACATCAGTTTTGCCGACCTGAACTCATTAATACTACATAATATTAACAATTTTTTGTTTGACCTTGAAAACCGAGGAGTTTAACTTATATGATTTGTGCATTGAACTTGTATTCTATGTTTAAGTACATTCGCCGAGGAAGCATGTTTAGTAGGATTGAACAGGGACAGCGTATCTAGAAGCGTGTAGAATGTGCTAGCACCGCGTTCATGGACTGAACGTACGCTCCGCGTGTTCCTCGCACTAAATGCATGCTTCATCATTTTTTCCTAAATAATTAGTATCTAGGCACTGAAATGTTTTAGTATCAGTTCACACACAGTGAGTACAATAATGACATAAACTATTGTATTATTATTATTATCAATAATCTTGATGTATGTAGCTCTACCCACAAGTTAGCCTGTAGCCGCCGCACAAAAGCAATGCATTGGTGTCAATAAATCGAGCCGGACACTCAATTAAGAGAAAAAAAACGTCTCAAGAAAAAATATATGTCACCGGAAAATTGTAGACTCCGTAAGATTGTAATAAATCTTCATTAGATTAGAAAATCTGGATTTATTATGAATAAATCGTTTTGTATACAATAAATCCCCCTCCCCCCCCCCAACTCAATAGTTTCCAATATATCCGTGTCTTATTAAGAAAAAATTGTTAACAATTTGACGCGATATTTTTACAATCTTACGGCGTTTGCAAATTTCCGGTGACATATCGATACCAGAAATATCAATTAACGTAAGGGACATTTTGGCATTTAGCGTAAATGAACCTTACGTTAACTGTCGTAGGGGCAATTTGGCATTTTGGGTAAATGTCCCTTACGTTAATTTATACTTCTGGTATCGATATATAATTATAAAGTCGTCTACAGGCTAAGTAGTATTTAATTTATAACTAATAATCTATAAATGTGCAGCCTTATGAAATAAATGGATATACCATTACCAGTGTTGTTTCTTTCTAATGTTGACTCATATTCCTGGCCATGAAGGCAAATAAATCAATATAGAATTTGTCCGGTACTTCGCGCTCGTTAAGAGCCCTCTTACATTTCAGCGCTACGCTTTTCTAGGCATCTTGTGACCGAGCTGCGCGGGCGACCCCTTTCTCATTTTCCCTTTCATCCGCACCATGATGTTGTAAATATAGCGTAACTAACCGATCTTGATCCACCGTAATATTTTATACTTTCTTGGAAACATATTAAATGTTTTTTTTTTTTATTATTCTACAATAATAAAGGAATATATGTAGATATAATATTATGTGCGTGTGAACTGAGGGACCACACTGATATTGCACAAAATAAAAATCGTAGGATTTAGTAGACACACAGATCTCTGAACAGTGTAGCAAACACAAAAACTTTTATAATAGGTACTTATTAACGTATTCTAATTTATTTATTATTTATTTTTAATATTCAAGTATGAATGTATTTATTTTTCTTACCCACGTCCGTGTGTCACTGCAGGATGCCAACTGAAAACCAGCGCTGGGTGTCTGACGCCCAGCAAATGCTGAGATGGTAACCCTTTCGGTATAGGCACGCTCAGCTAGCGACTGGCTAGATAATTTATTGTTGTCTTATGATTGTTCTTTTTTACTTTGTGTTTTGTTGCTGTTGTGTTGTGTCTGTATCGAATAAATGTTTTCTATTCTTATTCTATTCTAGTAGTCTTAAAACAATTGTAGAACAAATCTGGGATTTTTTTAACAAATATAATTAAAACAATAGCTCTCTTCAAAGTGCAGTCCCTCAGTTCTCACAGACCATCAGCCAGATCTCGGAAAGTATATGAGAAATTAAGGTATTGTGTTATTATGACTACAGATATTTAGTGAAGAATTTGTAAAGATAATTACTAAATAACAGACCACAAAGCATCAAAGATAAAACATCTATAACGACTGAACTGTGTGGTCCCTCATTCCACACGAGTAAGAAAAATATTTTAGTGAAAATCTTTCTTTATCTACATACATTTTTAGTAAGAGAGTTAAAACATTGTAAAAAAGAAATGGAAAAAAATATCGACGCAATTTGTAGATAGCGATCATTAAAACTAGTAATTACTATATTATATTAATATAGCACTAGACAAAACGAAAACAAGGTTGTACGGTTAATTTAATGTTATATTACATGGCGTATGTGGATTTAATATAAAGTAGATTACAAAATTAACTAATCACTTTATTAGGTAGGTATATAGTAGATTATGCACCGAGGTATTAAAGCAGTGTCGATATGTCACGGATGTCATAGGCCGAAAAATCCGAACATTGTTTATTATTTTTTTATCGAAATCATTAATGCCGTGTTTCAACTTCATCGGACCAAGGATTAAGATTTTTCTTACTGGGAGCATTTTAATCCCGTAGTAACTTTTTAAACGAAAGGTCCGATCAGAATAATTTTAAGTGTAATTTACATGTACAGACGCCAGTACATCAAGCTACCCGAACCTGTCAAATTTTGCCAATCAACTTTGAACCTAATGTTTAAACATCAGGTTGAAAATCAATTAAAGAAATTTGACAGATTGTTGTAGCGTGATGTGCGTTGTGTGTGTCTGTACATAATCAACCTTAATTATCAAACCATTTAAATGGATCCGCCATAATTTATTACTAAATTTATTATCGATTTATGTACAACTACCTGTTACTATACATATACACATTAACATGGAAACCACAAGCAGAAGAAGTGTGCAAAGCATAGCTGCATATGTGCTTTTTAACCTGTCTAAAAAAGTGAGCATGGCTACGAGGTTAGTTGCGTACCATGGGTTAGTTGCGTCGTTTTTGAGATTCGGCATAATTTTTTGGGGAAACTGTAGCATGAGAGAACAGGTGTTCAAGGCTCAAAAACGATGTGTAAGGGCAATGTGTAATTTAACAGTAACAGATAGCTGCGTACCTATGTTTAAGTTCCTGAAATTACTGGCGTTCCCATCTCTTTATATTTTTGAAATTGCTGTTTTCGTTCAATTAAATATGTATCTTTTTAATAAAGCATCCGAAATTAGAAATAGGCCAATATAAAAACATGGTAGGTACATGTTAGTAGTTATGACACCGCCTTATTAAAGAAAAGTGTTTTAGGTATGGGCCCAATTATATTTAATAAAATACCCGATAAACTAAAAAACAAGCTGTTCCAGTTTTCAAAAAGCAATTGACAGATTTGTTGACTAATAAATGTTATTATTCGATTTGCGAATTTTTGCACGATCAACATTTAAATTAATCTTGACATTAATATTTATTTCTGTAAGTACCTTTTCTAACAATAAATTCAATCATGACATAGTAATAATAATAATATAATAATAATAATTTATTGGACCAAAAATGTTGTAATTAGAATCAAACACTTACGAACAACTATTATGCAACAAGAACAAATATATATTAGAGAGATTTAACTTGTGTTATGGGTACCAGGATTCTCACGCTAGTTTTTTACATCATAAGTTACATCAGGTCAGTAGTTGGACAAGTGATAATTTGAAAAACAGCCCTTTTATGTGTGTGAGTGTGGTGCATTGTGAGGTTGTGTGTGAGTTGTTGCACTGAGAAGAGTTCATGTGTAGGCCGTGAATTGGAGAAATGACAACTTTAGGAGATTTTCTGTTTCATCATAGCTCTGCATCTGTAACCAGCCATACACCGTTCTCTTACATTTCTGTAGAGTTGTGGAATAAATGGAGCAGTGTTTGTTGGTTTTATTGTATAGGTGACTTCCGATACCATCAAAATGTCTCCGAGCAAGTGCAGTCCTACAGCTTTGAGAGTGGCACACCCTATAGCGTTGGCGCTTATTTCGAGAACTGGCATCATACTTCAGCGAAATGTGCTTACGTATAACCACATGAAGTACAAAGAGCTGCCTAACAGAAAGAACACCACAATCCCTAAATAGACTGACTGTGGGATATCTAAAGGGTCTGAAGGACATGACCTTCAGGACAGCCCTTTGTGCTCGCTCAAGATGAATAAGGTGAGTCTTGGGTGCACCTCCCCACACAGTGACACAATATGTTAGCAATGACTGGCACAGAGCATAGTAAACTGTCTTTAGGGTAGTATGGTCAGCTGAATTTCTTAATTTTTTGAATATATAAATTTAACTTTCGAACCCGGAAAGTGATTCCATCAACGGAGAGATTTCCAATTTAATAGGCTATCAATTTGTACCCCAAGATATTTAATGGTAGTCGATTTCGCTAACGGAGAGCAGAAACATTGTGTGTTATGTGAGTTCGGAGAACAAGAATGAGCTTTTAGAACAATTGCATCTGGGTCGGGCAAAGCAACGGCCTGCGAGGAATAAAGTAAAAATGTGGTTTTTGAAACGTTAATAGTGAGAAGGTAAATACAGCTAGTTCATCACTGACGCCAGGGCTTTCTCGGCATGAGTCGTTACCTCGGTCCAACTATCACCGTGTACAAGTGAAGCCGCGTCATCTGCATAAGAAAATATTGAGCAATTCTTCAGGGAAAGTTTGCACAAGTTGACGTAAACTAGAAAGAGGGTCGGTCCCAGGATGGAGCCCTGCGGCACACCGAAACTCATAGTTTTGATGTCGCCAACCATCCCATCAATCCTGACACACTGCTCCCGATCATGGAGATAATCTTGAAAGATTTTGAGGGTATCACCCCGTACACCAATTGCTTCTAGTTTTGAAAGGAGGTGTGGAACAGACACGATGTCAAAAGCCTTGGAAAGGTTCACAAATATACCCAAGCACTTCTTCCTGCAATCAAGCTTAGCGATCGTACAGTCTATAAAAGAGCTAACAGCATCTTCAGTCGATTTTCATCTTCTGAAGCCATACTGGTTATTAGCTAAGAGATGGTGTGATTCCAGGAAGTTGGTTGATCTGGTGTTGAGAATTTTCTCCAAAACTTTGGATAGAGCAGGTAAAACAGATATAGGTCTATAATTGGTAACACTGTGTCTGTCCCCACTTTTGAAAATTGGATGTATAACCGCTTTTTTAAAAGCTTTGGGGAAGCAGCCCGACTTAACAGCGCAGTTGCAAATATGAGTTATAACTGGGACAAGAGCATGTGAGCAGGATTTCAAGAGGCGTGACGGTATTCCATCCCAGCTCATTGCCGCATCCGAACGCAGACCAATGATAATTTTTTCAACCTCTGCTTCGTCAGTCGGCAAGAGAACGAAGGAGTTGACAGGAGTGTCGCATACGAGTCTTCCGGTGACCTAGGGATAAACTTTTCGGCTAGATTTTTGCCTATATTTGCGAAAAAATCGTTAACATTATTAATTGAAGTTATTGTATCCGGGTTAGTATTAAGTAACTCGGTAGGAGAAGATTCTGTTCGATGCTTGTCAGTTATATTCTTAATCACTTTCCATGTTGCTTTAGGATTGTTTTTAGCTTTTTGGAATTCAGTTGTTTCATATGCAATTTTTAAATTCTTAAGTAGTTTATTGCAGAAATTCCGATATCTGGTAAAGGTAAGTTTAAGAGTTAGGTTGGCAGGGTTCATCCTCAGCTGGCGCATCATTTGGTCCTTATTCCGGATACAACGAAGTAAGCCCCTGGTTATCCAGGGTTTAATGATTCTGTGCCTGGAGGGTACACGCACTGACTTAGAGTACCTTTTTATAATCGAACTTATACCAGATACCAGTAGATCTGCAGCAATATTCACGTCATTGACTTGAAGAATTGGACTAAAATCAGTAGCTGCGATCTCTGAAATTACAGTGGGGTAATCAACAACAATACGATTATCTTTAGGTTTAGTTGGTACCGCTGCTGGTTTTATATCAAGAAGTGTTGGCTTGTGATCAGTAATGTGCGTGTACTAAAGTAGTCGTTTCTAGATCAGTCTTGACCATTACATGATCCAGACAATTTAAATCACGGGTGGGGTATACATGTGACGGAAGCAGGCCGTGAGAAGCGGCTAGATTTAAGTATTCATTAGCTTGTTGGTTTAGAGTAGATGGAATGATATTGATGTTAATGTCACCCATTAAAACAATATTTTTATAAGCAGACCCAGCTGTAAGAACCGTATTTAACCCATTAAGGAAGTTATCGATGTTCCGTATAGAGGGTGAACGATAAAGAGCAACAATAGGTACATTTAAATCAACATTCCTAAAGTGACACAGCAGGCAGCTAACTTCTAAAAACTGAGGTTCCGTTACAGAGTGAGGCAAATCAGCTCTTACGTAAACCACGACTCCGACATTTTGGTTCCTAGGCGTGGTAGTGTTGTAAGACGTGTACCTACCCCTCAAGTGGCGGAATCACTGTGTACGGACTCAGCCAGCATTCCGATAAGATAATTACATCGCACGTAATTTTAATGCTTCCAAGAAATACTCTGAAACTTTCAAAATTGCAAAGAATACTGCGAATCTTTAATTTGTAGGATAGTAATAGATTTCGTCGAATTAACAAGAAATTCAGTGCACAGTTCAGGTCTGCAAACATAAGCTTGGGAAGCACCAAAAGAATCGATCTCATCACAAACTTTGCCTATGTCAAGCATTTTTAAGTGTAATTAACCAGTGTGCAGATAATCTGAACCACATCGGAAGTCTTAGAATATTATAGCTGTTATCAATATAGCTAACATTTATCATTATTATAGCTGACAATTGAGTAAAACTTATACAAATGAACAAGCAAGATGAACAGAGGCGCATGATTTTAAGCAAACCATTAGCGTTCAATATATAGCAGGAGAAACAGAGGGTTATCATTTCGTAATCACGGTGACAATGTGTGTTCAGTGTACGGAGGTATAGCGTTATGTGATGGGGCTTATATTTACAACTTACATGAGTTTGGTTATAGATACGAGTTTTAGCATTAGTTAAGCAGTTTTCAAATATTTCATTACAAATAACAAAGTAACAACAATACAAACAAAGCAAAGTAGGATGTTGTTTACACTTAAGGTTAAGTCGTAATTTAAAAGTTGGTAAAATATAAAGAAAATCATGCAACTTACTGGGATAAATTAAAAAGGGAGGAAAATTACTAAACGGGTTTTTGAAGTTTTTTAAGACATGATACATTATAAATAATAGTGGGCGGGACGCTTCAATAATTTTTGATTTAGCCGGAACTGTCAAGAATTCTGCAATGATCGGTCTGTTAAATTCTTTTTTTTTTTTTTGTTCGTCGCGGATTTGGCATGGATCCACCGGCGCCTGGATGGCTTTGCAGGTTTTTAACACTATATCGGTGAGATCGGCAGTTGACTCATTCTCACTGGATGCGACATTTCTTAATTATCTCAATGGCTGAGGAACGGGAACCGGTTTGCAAATCTTTAACCTTCTTTTCCAGCTCTGCTATGTAATCACGCTGATCCAAACGCTCCTTTTCCAAATTTAAAATTTTAAGTTTTATACTATCGTATTCTCCATCCATGAAATCCCTCCACCTTTCGGTTTCAGTGTAGCTTTTTTGTATGTCCTTTACTTGTTGCTTAAGCTCAGTTATGTCCGATGTAAGACGTTTTGGCAAGCTATCCTGTTCTTTTTTCCAGGATGTAAGCATATCCATTATCCTTGTTTCAAATGTTTGTGAATAAGGCGTTTCAGGTGAGGAGTCTGATCGTAGGCGTTTGTTTTTGTTTCTGGAAGTGATATTACTAAGCCCAGGAACAGGTTCATTTAGAGTTGCTGTCACGTCAGGAGAAGATTCAGCTCTTATTATTTCACCAACAGGGGTAGAAGGTGGCGAGCGTTCAACGCGAGGCATTATAGAAAAGTAAAAGAAACGGAAAAATAACAAAAAAATATGAATTATTTGTTATTGTGATACGTAGCTGACAACATATAATCCTCGCAGCGTTCTTCGTAAACACGCCACTACTGCCAAACAGGTTCGCCACTCGTATCAATCCATGGACTTAATATACGTCCATGTATCAAACTCGACAGCGATACGTCACTGACTTGCGTTGCGTGCCACTGTCCCGTGCACCGGCCGCAGAACCGTTGAGTCACAATGTTCACCGTGATTTGCACTAATACGATTTTGTTTACAAAACTTTTAGAATCACTTCTGTTTCTTAGTTTTTGTTATTGAATAATGTTCACACTTATTACTAAAGTGATTATGTTAATTATTTTTGGTAGAAATTACTTTAAACTTATTGATTTTATTTTTTATGCTAAGGAGACCGATAGGACTATGTCCTTCTGATGAGGCGCGCTTACGGAGCCTAATAAAAACATAATTAAGAATTTATAATAAACCTAAGATGCTATTGACTCTAAATATAATTGAATAATGCTATGGACATCAACTGGAATTCTTCCTAATAACTTATTTGTGAATCTAATTAATAATTTATTTTGACATTGTACTTGAATTTTATGCTTGTGTTATGCCTGTATTGTTTTAATTGAACCTTTTAGTTTTATAAAACTGTTTTGCATGACCTAGTTAAGGTAGAAAGTATATGGATAATTTAATATTAAATAACATCTGTATAGAAAGTAGGTACAAACTTTCTTTTCAAATAAATCAATCAATAATCTATTCTAAGTATTCTATTCTATTCACACTTAAATAAAAAAAACTAACTGAATAGTAATATGGCGTCGAAAAATTCCTCCGCATCGCTGGCTACTGGTAATAACCCAAAAGGCTGGCAGCATTTCCACGATGAATGGCAATGCGTATCCTTTGTCCAAGGTAAAAGCCAGCCCTTGGGTCACGCAAAGTGTCAACTAAGCGCCTACAGATCTTTAAACAAGTTATGAGCACTCGGACTCCACGACCCGAGAATTTCAACCCCAAACGGCTCGAAAATATAACTACCAACGAGCTTTTTATATTTCCGCCGCTTTAGGTTAGGTCCGCAGCCGCAGCGGCAGCGCCAGCACAGCACGATGAGCTAGGAAGATGGGATGGCGCAAGAGTATCGACACAAGTAGCGACCCACACTAATGGTCTACCCATCTTCCATGGAAATAACGACATGTCGTCCGGTCTCTTGCCAGTTGCCATGGTTGCGTGCCAGGCCATTGGGTTCTAATACAGCCGGAACGCCGACGGTGACAAGAGCTCGTTGGATGATGTCGTTAATATTCGCGTGCCGCGCTATGCGACCCGCGCTACGGCTGCATGACAGGCCGTTGTGTCCGAGGCTGTTGACAACTTCGCCACAGTGGCAGCGATGAGGAGAACAACAAGGAGCTCGAAGACGCAGGGAGGCCGCGAGGCGGAAAGTAGTATCATTGAACAAGGTGCCTCTGTTCGACGACGGTAGTGCGTGAAGCCAGAGTCCCGACTCCCATTGACCCACAGCCAGCAGGCGCGCACGCTCAGCAGCATTATCAAATGTAGCTAAAAGGTTATTCTGAAGTAGGTACTCTGCAGAGTGGGCTCGCTCGTCTCACCGTCTCTGAGATGATGGGTAGTCGGGTGGATTTAGATTTGGGCAAGCGAGTCTCCAGGTATCCATAGCCTCAGTGAAGCACGGCACATCAAAGTGAGGAAGCTAGGATATTCCTGACTAATTTCTCAGTGCCATGAACCGAGGACATGAATGCCGGGTAAACTGATACCTACTAGAAATTTTCCGGACGCCGGAGGCCTCCCATACGGATGGGAAGAGTAGGTTGAGCCCAAGCTCGGTCGTCCAAGGCCACATTTAAGAGTATAGTGAGTGATGACGAATGATTTGGTCCATTTTTTCCAAAAGTTGAGGGTGCTTCCATAAATGGGAAGCACGAAGAAAATATGTTAATTTAGGGCCGAAACAGCAGTAACGAATTTAGGTGATTGCCGAATGCATGTTAATTTTGAGTAGTCTTTCCGAAACGTCATTAAAATTTTGTATTTTTTCCTCAGTAAATTGGGGAAGGATTGCTCAAAAATTGGTGACCCAAGGAGGCGAAGAGAGTTTTTTTCAATAGTTTTGATTTCTGGAGCTATTGCATTGAATTTCGGAAGTGTCAGTTGTCTGTCGGTACCTACTGTTAGACAAGAATAATTCACACTACGAGAGATTGAGATTTAGCCCTATAGAATGGAGTTGATTTTTTTAAACTTGTAAAACATCTAAAATCATGTCTACACCAAGGGTTCCATCATCTAGATACCAAATATTAAATTTGGAATTTAGTTGTCAAATGATCGGAATGGCTAAACTAAAGATCACTGGCCCGAGGGGATCACCTTGTTGACAGCCAATAGCGGATTCCAGAAGGTTGTCCCGATATCGTAATTTAGATGGACGTCGGTAACATTGCCAAAGAAAACTAAAAATTTGTGGTACTTCTTTTTTAGTTTCTGCCAGCAAGGTGTCCTTATAACTGAATTGAAGGCAATTTTGATGTCAACCTTCAGAATTACCTCTCCTTTACCAGAATTTAGATAGGTTGACAATGCGTGTACGGCAGCCTCACAGCCCCCTTTGGAGCCGTAACCTAGCTGCAGGGGCTGACATTTTTTCGAAATGTTCTCACTATATTTACAACAGATCTTTTTTTTTTTATTATTTAATATGTTTTTGCTCTTGACTCTAGTCTAGGGCATAGATAACAGAGACAAAGTCGACGATGGAGCGAGCTTACCCAGAAGAACCTGTTCACTCTAATTTTGAAGGGATTAGGGTTGTATGCGTTCGGAAACACAGACGCAGGCAGAGAGTTCCACTCCTTTGCTGTGCGCATTATAAAAGACGTTTGGAAACGTTTCGTGCGAATTGGTGGAATAGCAACAAGGTAGGGATGGTAACTTGCAGTACGTCTAGATGTCCGATGGTAGAAGGGGGGATGAGGTCGTGGAGTTCCTGGACACTCTTCCCGATGTACAATCTGTAGAAGACCGACAAGCAGGCAACCTTGCGGCGATGAGCCAAGCTGTGCAGCTTGGCATCCACCAGCCTTACGTCGCCAATGAGCCTTTTAGCTCTGTGTTCCACCGAGTCAAGCGCGGCAAGTTGGTATTTAGCTGAGCCATCCCAAAGGTGGCTGCAATACTCCATGCAGGATCGGACTTGTGCTTTGTAGAGGGTTAAAAGCTGTCCAGGCGTGAAGTATCGCTTCACTCTATTTAGGATGCCCAGCTTTTTGGCCGCAGTTTGGGCTTTGTGCTCAATGGTGGCACCAAAGTTGAGACTGGTTGTCAACTCCATGCCTAGGAGCTCGAGCCGATCGGTTACAGGAACAGAAGTACCCCGAAAAGTCGGAGTTAGGTCGAAACGACTCCTTTTCGCGGTAAAAAGGCATGCTTGTGTTTTGGTGGCGTTAAAAGAGACCAGATTGTCATCACCCCACTGGGAGACAAGACTTAAGGTCAAATTTGTCCGCTCTACCATGGCCTCTCTCAAGGAACGAACTTCTTCCCCGCTGGTTTTTGCGCTAGACAAGTATCTCTCTGAAACCGAACTGTCATCTGCATACCCAACAATACCAGGCTGAAGCAGGTCATTGATGTGCAGCAGGAAAAGAGTTGCAGAGAGAACAGACCCCTGAGGAACTCCGGCATTAATAGCCATGAGGTCAGAGAAGCAGCCGTCAACGACTACTCGGATCGACCGTTCACTAAGGAAGTCTGATATCCAGCTACAAAAATCAGCTGGGATGCCATAAGCAGGAAGCTTGCTGAGTAGACTTGCGTGCCACACCCTATCAAAGGCCTTCGAGATATCGAGCGATACAGCAAGTGCTTCGCCGTGTTTCTCGATGGCTTCGCCCCAGCAGTGCGTGACATACACAAGAAGATCGCCAGTTGACCGTCCCCGGCGAAAGCCATATTGACGGTCACTGAGGAGATCATTGTCTTCAAGGTAGGTCAGCAACTTACTGTTCAGTACCCTTTCCATAACCTTGCACAGAATGGAGGTAATAGCGATCGGTCGATAATGAGCAGGGTCTGCACGGTCGCCCTTTTTTGACATAGGTTGTACATTCGCAAGCTTCCAGGATTTTGAAATTGAATAAAAAATCGTGCCTGAGTGCACAGAGGACACCTCTCCAGGATGATTAGTGATGTTGTAGGTTGACTGGCACTATGTTCCAACACAACACTGACGCCACTAATTATTTAAATATGTACACTACAACCGCGCCCGGACAACCGTTGCTAGGAAACACGAAGGCTGGCGTCGCGTCCTCAACGTCGCCTCCAAACTGCACGTCAGCGACGTCTACTGATGCAGCTGACCGCGCTTCGTATGGGACAAAAGCGATGCCACAATATCACTTTTTATCTGACGGGGCAAACGAAAAGGTTTCGATGGATCTCGGTGGCAGATTCTACAAACTATTGCACCCATAAAATGAATTATTTGAATAAAAGGTCGGTATTTGTCAACCTGTCGCCAATGTTGCCATTTAACTGAATATGGATCTTGGTATCAAAATCACCACTTTTTCTTTCAAAGTCAAAGTCAAAACGTTTATTTCAATTAGGCCATTTTGAACGTCATCGTTTACAGTTCAGTAAAATAATAATGTTACATTAATAAAGTGACTCTACTGTCCATTCGGAAAGGTAGATTCTTATGGAGAAGAACGGACAAGAAACTCCATAGTTACTCTTTTCAAATAATGATTTTACAAAATTTGGTATACAAAAATTAATTTAATATTATGTGAGGACGATGCACCCAGAGTATGCTACTTAAAGAACAAAGTATCACCAGCAGAGGTAAACTTATTAATTTCCTAAAGAAATTTAGGTAAATTGTACTCACATATTTACAAACATTGGAACCATTAATTAAACAACAGTGTGTGAGTCAACAGAAAAATAAAAACACAAAAAAAGAAACAGTATATCTATAAAGTTAATACATTAATCAACCAGTTTGACCTTCACCCTTGATTGTCCTATGGAGCAGGACCAGCATGTTTCCAAGCATTCTTATCCTGAATGTAATCTTCTAATTTGTAATATGCTTGTTCACAAAGTGTACTTTTAACATGAGTTTTAAATTTTCTTTCATTTAGTTCTAATATGTCAGAAGGTATTTTGTTGTAACATTTAACACAATACCCCATGAAAGAAGTGTGGACTTTAGCTAATCTAAAAAATGGTTGATCTAATTTGTCTTTATTTCTAGTATTAAAATTATGTCTATCACTAATTTTACTAAAAAGATGTCGATTTTTCCGCACATACATAATATTTTCATAAATGAATTGGCAAGGGACTGTCATAATATTAATCTTTTTAAAAAGTTCCCTAAGAGAATCACGGCGACGCAGATTATAAACGGCTCTGACAGCTCTCTTTTGTAAAATAAATATGGATTCAATGTCAGCAGCCCGACCCCACAGCAAAATACCGTACGACATAATGCTGTGAAAGTAACTAAAGTAGACCAAACGTGCGGTTTCTACGTCTGTTAACTGTCTTATCTTTCTAACAGCATACGCGGCTGAGCTTAGACGACCCGCAAGAGATGTTATATGAGGCCCCCATTGTAATTTCTCGTCCAATGTGATACCTAGGAAAACCGTCTGATTAATGAACTCCAGTTTTTCTCCATTCAATATGATGTCACATTCGCTACTTTTAACATTTGGTAAAGAAAATCTAATACATTTAGTTTTTTTTTTATTTAAAACCAAGTTGTTTGCCGTAAACCAATTTTGGACCTGATGAATAGAGCTATTGACGTCGTCAAGATTTTGTGAACGTCGGTCTATTTTAAATATTAATGATGTGTCATCCGCAAATAACACCATCTTTGGTTGATTTTTAAGTAATTGGGGCAAATCATTTATGTAAACTAAAAAAAGGAATGGACCCAATATTGAACCCTGAGGAACGCCCATTGTCGTTTCCGACCCTATTGAGTTTACACGCCGCGTCCCATACTGCACACTAGTTACCTAATATTAGTAATCCAGGGTAAGTTTCAAAATATTGTATTAAGTGATGATTAGCTTAGCATTCGGTCATGTGATCATGTCGAAGGTAAGTGCACCTGGTAGATCGATTGGCCAAACTGGACTTGTGTTCATAAAAACAAAACATGGAACCGTTCTTGAAGGCGGTCACCAATACTGTTAGAAGGGCATATAATACGACGACGACGACGGTGACGTAAAAATTACGCTTTTTCGAGCCTACTGTCAGACTTTTTACACCTGCAGCCTTTGGGTCAAGTATACGCAGCATATAGAAGGCGTACAGCGCCCTGCGTGTGCAGTATAACAATGCCTTCAGGATGCTTGTGGGGCTGTCGCGGTATTGTAGCGCTTCGGGTATGTTTGCCGATGCGAGAGTGGATGATTTTTATGCCATTATTCGAAAACGATGCACTTCTCTCCGGCACAGAACAGATACCAGCACCCACGGCATGTTGAAAGCATTGAGTGACCGGTAGGACTGCCCGATGCTTGGGTGAGACTGCACACACAGATCGGTTCTAGATAGCTGTACGTGCATTTATTTTATTTTATCTTTATTACTATTATGTTATTATTTATTCTGCCTATTTGTGTTTTTTATGTGTGTGTATTGTGTTTATTTTTATGTTATTTGTGTTTTTCTATGGACTTCAATGTCTGCAAATAAATGTTTATTATTATTATTAATACTAGTGGCTTAACTATTTAGACTTGTACCTAGTCAATAAAGTAAATTCAAGTTCTGCGGAGTTTTTAGACTCAAAGTTAGTGAATTCTATTTTAAAAAGCTGAAATATATTAACCTTTTGAACGCCAGACCACAAATTCGCCGTACTTTTTGTCACATATTGTGACGGCAACAGGGTACGCGCTTGCTTGTCACGTAATATATGTGACAATGGCATTCAAACGGTTGGTTAAAGAAACACCGTGTTGTTTTTTAAAAAAATGTGACGTCGTCATAGCTGACGTCACAAATGTCATCATGATCACTCATTTTTGGCCGACAGTTTGGCCCTCATAGGGTTCGCCCCTCCCACGTGCACGTGTAAGTTTTTAGGTTAAGTATTGAAACATATATTACAATAACAGGAACAGTGAAATGCTGTTTAATGTTAATTTTACATCGTTATAAACTCAAAGTCAATCAATTTACTAGTTTTTGGACACTCAAATTATGAATCTAAATTATTTTAATACTTGTAATGACAAACTATTGTAGTTGTGCCGATATACATAATACTATACTTTTCGTTGTTTTCCCAGTCGTTAATAGTGTTAACGATGGGGTATTAAGGCCCTACCCTCGCTTTCGAGCCGGAAAAAGGTGACTTTCTAAAGCCTAAGTACTCTACCGGGAGAACGATTGGGAAAAAAATGTTGTGTAATTCAACACTGTAAACGAGTGAAACAAAACATTCCCAGTCATTAATAGTGTTAACAACGCGACATTAACGAGCGGGAAGTAGGTACCTACCGGATTTTGTTGCCTGAACGTTGCAAACTCTATAACTTTATAAAATATGTTGAGAGACTGGAAACTTTTTATAAACTGTCAACTGAACATTTCTTCTACGATGATACTCAAAAATCCTATATTTTGTAATCTCTCCGTGACGTTCCGGGGAATTATGAACTGACATAACTGGCACCAATCAGCGCACAGGTCTACAATTTATCAGTTTTCGTGTCACTGTAACATTGGAAACACAGTCCTCATTGATTTGTGTTGGTGTGAGCTCACTTGTAGGTACGCCATAGATTTACGACTAAACGCGTCGATATGATTGCCCGATGTTGGTTGTGTTTTTTATGCCATGAGTGATGGAGAGTCTTCCAAATTTTTTGTCATTGGTATCATTTTGATGGTTATTGGGGTCGATGAATGAGGTTAAAAAAAAGATTTCACTGGACATAACTACATTTAATAACATTTCGAATACTCACGTCACAATAGTCCGAAGTTCGATATAAAAGTGGCCTGGAAGGTTAGGTACAACACGTCTACTGGGCCTGACAAGATATGTACATGTGAATGCACAAAAATGGAACTGTCGAAATTAAATATTATTGTAGCTTTTGGCTGCTCCATGTACATCATCGGGCCAATATTAGCAGACAGAACATGACTACAGTACCCAATGTAACAGCTACTCACTACTCAGTCTTAGCAAGTGCTACGTCCTATAGACGTACAATCTTAAGACGTAAGTCCTGTAGACGTACTGGCTAAGCTAATGGCCGGCCACTGGCATTGGTGGACGGACGCGGGTGGAAGTACAGTAAACTTCTAACTTTGAGACGGCTGTGAAGTTAGCTACTCTCTGCGCAGCAACCCACCCCTCACCCTCGCTGTCAGTTGTCATATGAATTTGTTACTGAGCAGCGACTCGCCTCATTTTCAGAGTAGGTAGTCATAAAGTGCATAGAGATGTATTTATACCTTTCTACTAATCTTGCAGGGTATCTACTAATTTTCTATGTAGGTTTGAAAAAAGCGACAAGCTCCTCAAAGTTGAAATCAACATTCAAAGTCGTGGTCCTGCTGAACGAGTGCGTGAAAGTTATCATCGCTGACGAAATTAATCACATTTGGATAGGTACCTACTTATTATTTGTATACTTAGAAAAGCTGTTGCATGCTACCTTTTTGGCGCTCACGGTGGTCCTGCTGAGGGGAGCGTGACTACCGTCCACCGGACCACCTTCAAGGTTAAGAAATCGAAAACTACTAAGGTACCAATTTTGTTTTCGAGTATACTAACTATTCACCGAAAATGGAAGCGATTGGCGTTTGTGGTCACGGACATGAGTATTGACAGTTATTAGGGAGGTACCTACTCATTACACACTGATAAGATCAACAAATCAGTTTATTTCTTAGTTAGGTACTGTCTTTGCACCCACGTCCGTTGTTGTAGATTATCGTTGAGTAGGTTAACTATTTATTATGATGAATATAAGAAACGTCAAATGCAGTAAAAAATCAATCTACACACAATATTCTTAGTCAGACCTATGTTTTGTAATGCTATAAGTAGGTACAAATGAAATAGTCCGCTTTGGTAGAATGAACTATAACATACAAAATTACAGTTTAATATTAATTACAAAATTGCACAATTATATTTTTATAAATGCTGGGAGGACAGTGTTGTCTGATAGGTACTGTTGGCTGCTTGGATGTGGCGACGCCTCCTGGAGGACATGCGGTGAGTCCGTCGGCGTCGTGCCCGTGTGTGGGGTCAATTACATTAATTTGCGAAACTCCGCTTCGAAACATCATGTTATGGCCATTAAAAAACTATGTCGTTACATACTTTTTTAATGGCAGCTGACCCCGTAGCTACGAGCTCAGCGGCTGCTACCTTGCAGTGTATAGTTGCCTATTTGAAATTATGAGTTAAGATTTTTTTTTTAATTATGATCGTTACAATGTAAGTCCACATACCTACCTACTTATCATCACGTCTGCGGAGTTTCTGTTCCTAATTTCCTGTATAAAATCCAGGGTAAGTATGTATTCCCACCAATGTCGACAAAACAAAATTTTAATCATCCATTTAATATGCTTCACACAATATTATCTCATAAATTCATCATAATACATACACTTAAAAATATTGACACTTAATTCATTATTCCAGTAAAATGCAAGTATAAAACAAGTATGTACCTAATCAGGTAGGTATAAGAAAACAACAAACTTATAACAATTTAAAAAACTTAATAAGTAAGTACCTACAACAAAGGAATTACTAACAACACGGCAATATGGGGATAATATCTGAAGAAGTCACAAATCGTTATTTTTTGTTGTGCTATGGGCCTCTGAGTCTGCATCCATAATTTGTGCTAAATTAGTCATAATAATACCATCATTTACATCTAGGAATATGTACCTACTTGTACCTACTTGTACCTATGTGTTGGCACACTTTGTGCCCATAGTCGCTACTTGTACGAGAGATACAGCAGCGGCAACGCATCACAATGGAGAAAATAGGAAAAACCCTAAATTATACAAGACTGATATTACAATAGGAAGGTTTGACACGAACCTACCTACGCAACACATTTAACATTATCTTGTTTTTTGAACACTGTTTTTTTTTTAAATGGAAGCATTTTCATAAAACGGTGTGTTTTGTTCTTAACAGTAGGTATTTAATGTTGCGTGACCGTTACTCAAGTCTACCTACTTTCATTATAAATGCGAAAACGTACACTGCGCATCTAAGTACCTAAATTAAATTTCATAAGTATCTTTTTTACATCAATAATTTGGACGTCAACGATTCGAAAAGCACGTTCATATGATTTTCAACGTATTTTTTGTTTCATTATTTTTTTTTTTTCATTATAAGATCACTTTCTTAACGTTATGTTAGAGCCACAAAAATAATCTAATTGAAAACGTCAAGTCGACGGCTACGTTCAGCCCGGGAGGACCCTAGTTCCGCTAATGGACGAAGATCTAAGCTTACAGACATAATGCTAGTTACAGCAGGCGGTACGTCCACATGGACAGCGGCGACTGCAGCAGCGCCAAGTGCGGCGGCTCCTTGCCGCCCACCAGCAGCAGGTGCAGCTGCGAGTCGGCCCGGGGGGCGCTCCGCGCGCGCCGCCCGCCCAGCTCCTGCAGCTCGATGTCGCCCGGGGCCACGCCGGAGTCTGGCGTCAGAGCGGCGCCCAAGTTCATCACGTCAGGACCTAAGTAATGAGGATTGCTGAACCCGAGCGAGTTGCCGGACAATCTGTTGACCCGCTCCGCGCTCGCGTAGTCTGAAGTGGACAGTTCTCCTTCTTCCTCGTCAGTTATGGTCGTGTCTTTGATAAACCTGACGGAAGCCGACTTGGGTATGGTGACCACGGTGACCTTGCCGTCCAGTTTGACTGACGATCTGCCATCTCTTTTGATGTTGTTAATTTCTCGCCTCATTTCCTCTT
>NDFZ01004400.1:27563-45770 GCA_002192655.3 Mamestra configurata
GGACACTGCGGGCGAGGGCGAACATATGACGAGAAGGAAACTGTACTAAATTAATCACATCAACACAGTACCACCTGGTGTGCATTAGCCATGCTTGAACTCCAGGGTGTATCTGATTTTACCATAGGTAGTATTTTATGGTAGGCCTTAGGATAAGATTCACAGATTACACTTTTGACTTTACTCCTTTACTTTGCTGATGTCCCTTAATAACGCCAGTGGACAATGATGGAAGCGTTATTGCTTAGAATGAGTGGTGTTGAGACAGTTTCTACCTGACTGTGAAGTGGAACTATCGAAACTCGGAGCCATAAGAATGACGTAGGTAAGAAAGCGAGGTACTCACTGGTGTCGTAGTACCAGAGGTCGGCGCAGTCGCGCAGGTCGCACTGTCCGCCGTGCACGTACAGGCGGTTGTCGTGCAGCGCCGCCGCGTGCCGGTGCCGCGCCGGGCCCGCGCCCACCGTGCGCACCTGGTGCCACGACTCCGACTCTGCAGGGTAAGGGAAACATATTCGTTACATCATAACAAAACCTTCTCTGCTGGACGTTGGCCCAGTAGAGACACTCGTCAGCCGGGGATTGCGGATGTCGCATACATTCCCGCGATCCCCGGCGTAGGTGGAAGATGGAACACCGGGGTGGTTTTAGTCAGTAAGAGTCTGACAGACCCCTCCACCCGCCCCAGGGTGGAGGATTTCCATGAGGAATACCCCCGAGATCAAAAAAAAAAAAAAAGTAGAGACACTCGTATCGCATGTTCGGACTGAACTGCTACCTGTGAACTTCCATGGAATACATTGCGGTGACGAAACAGAAACCTCTGACTTTTTTTCTGTGTTTCTTTTCAGGGTTGTCAGCTAAGAAACAACGGTCAAACTTTTTGGTAATTTAAAACTAGATGAGGCTAGTTTAAATTTACTTACAAAATAAATATCATTTAGCATTTAAACGCTCAGCGTTGGTGCTTACTGCTGAACCTGCGAGGCAACGAATTCAGCTGTATTTGACAAGACCTTACCGCTGAACTTGCGAGGCAGCGAAGTCAGCGGTATTTGACAAGACCTTACCGCTGAACTTGCGAGGCAGCGAAGTCAGCGGTATTTGACAAGACCTTACCGCTGAACTTGCGAGGCAGCGAAGTCAGCGGTATTTGACAAGACCTTACCGCTGAACTTGCGAGGCAGCGAAGTCAGCGGTATTTGACAAGACCTTACCGCTGAACTTGCGAGGCAGCGAAGTCAGCGGTATTTGACAAGACCTTACCGCTGAACTTGCGAGGCAGCGAAGTCAGCGGTATTTGACAAGACCTTACCGCTGAACTTGCGAGGCAGCGAAGTCAGCGGTATTTGACAAGACCTTACCGCTGAACTTGCGAGGCAGCGAAGTCAGCTGTATTTGACAAGACCTTACCGCTGAACTTGCGAGGCAGCGAAGTCAGCTGTATTTGGTTGCAAAATTATTACAAAGTAAAAGTTTCCTCCATTTGAACACGTACGGTCGGAGAGTATCCATTCACCTAGCACACTCACCGTAATGAAAGGCCCAGAGCTCATGCGTGGAGCCCCTCAGGTCCTTGTACCCTCCGTAGATGAGCAGGCAGTCCTTTAGTGCATGCGCAGAGTGTCCGCGGCGCCCGCGGGGGCCTAGGCCTGCGCCCCGCGGATCTTTGGAGCCCCGCCGTCTGACTGTCGACGTGTAGCCTGACTGGCCTGGTAGTTTCCGCCATATTTGAGTCTGGGAAAAAATGTACAACGATGTTAAAATATAAAAGCAAGTAGCTAAAACTTATATGAAACACTTATCAACCTTATTGCTAAGGCAAAAGGGGGAAAAGTAGTCGACCAGGAGCTTGTCGTAGTACCTACCTAACAAATAAGTATTCGTCAACAAGTCATTGAGGAAGCCGACCGGCGACCGGACACCAGTCTGAGATGCAAGCTCGACCTCCCTTTAGGTAAGCTTGTTGCGTGTGGTAATGAAGCCCTATGTTTAATTGATGGGATTAAATTCAGCCGAGTGTGTAATTTAGGCCTATAACAGACTAAATAAATAAAACAACTGAAGAAGATTTAGTATGCAGTGAAAGAAAACCATAGGCCATAGACAATGGCAACCACTTGGGCCACACTGGCCACTGGCTACTAGCCAGGGGATCTCATAATACAATCCGACCATTACATTAATTGTGTCATATATGTGGACGATGTTTGTACTCAGGGTCATCTATTTTAAATTGACAATAACCCTTCCTTTTGGCTTTGCCGTAGTCGGGTAAAAGATTGAAGTGCAGTGTGGTTTTTTAGAGTTCCGAACCTCCGTATGGACAAACGGAACCCTTATAAGTACGATCACTTGTGTGTCTGCCTGTCTGGCCGTCCGTATGTCACAGACAATTTTCTCCGGAAAGAAAAAACGGTTTTTCAAACTACTATCTCCAGAATTAATGAACCAACAATTTTGAAAAATGCAGATAGCTATGCATGTTCTTTACCTATAGATTACATGAAAACCTATAAAAAATCAATGGTTTTAAAGTAACATGTAACTAAAAACTTATTGCAAAAAAATACAACCGACTTCCAAATTTTAATTTAATTTATTGTTTACATCAGTTCATCGTTCAGTTTTCGTTTTTTGACACCGACTTCCGTAGTTAAAGTTATTTTATACTTTGTAGTGTTTTTTATTTGGAAGTTGGTTGTATTTTTTTTGTAAAAAGTTTTTTATTTTCACTTTTTAGTGGTTCACATGTGCTTACCCCTTCACAGCGTACCGGCGTGATGTTATGTTATGAACTGGTGTAAACAATAGATAGACATGAGATTTCAGTAATCCTAGTCCATTTGTTATCATTTATTGTGGAGTTCCGTTGCCTATCTCCGAAGTTCTTCTTCAGATCTTCACCAAATTGATATGGGACCACTCCGAGAAAGTAGGCTTCCAAAAACTACCCAAATCGCTTCAAGTGTGCCTATAAAATTTGAAGAGTTCTCTCTATTTCTCCAGGATCCCATCATCAGATTCTGAATTGATAATCATGAGACCACCTGGGAAGTATACCCTTTCAAACAAAAAAAAAATCCAAATCGGTCCAGCCATCTTCGAGTAATCGGGAAACATACATAAAAAAAAAAGGTTCCGACGAATTGAGAACCTCCTCCTTTTTTTGAAGTCGGTTAAAAATGTGATTCGTTCGGAAAACTTTGAACGCGAGTTTATGTTAAGTATGTATATAAAATCGCGGTTTGTAGTACCTGCGATGACAGTGCTGTTATCCTTCATGCTTACATTCTTTATTGAGCACTAAAAAGAGCAACAACAGGACACAGGGACAAAACACCCATAGGAACACGAAAAAACTGTCATTTATGAAAAACGAGGTATTGTAGACCTGTAGATATAGATCCGGAATTGAAATGGCTGGTGACAGTTCACTTCATGAGTAAGTCCGTAAATTTTTTCCCACATTTCCTTGTACATAACTGAGCTTCTCAACTCAACCTACATAGATGACGGGCACTGATATCGCGTCAATCGCGTGCTCGAGGAGCCTCGGTCTCCGCAGTCCCGGCGCTGCGGCACTCTCGGACCAATGAGTGCACTGCGACAATATTGTGCACGCGAGCTTGTGCTAAGTTATGGCGAGTAACACTCCAAGGACAAGAGGGCCTTGCTTTTTAAGATGGTTGTTTGGAGCCGGATTCAAAGGGATTTTATGTGTTTTTTATTTTATTTTATTTATTTATCTTACTACATCAATTGTGTACGGATGACAGAATATAACTCCTCCTGTACGTATCGTAAGTAGGTTTATTATTTCTCAACTTTCACAAGCACCCGAATCGGTATATGGACCCATGATCCGAACCTGCTTAGAAGCTACTGCCACAATCAGAGAGACAAAATTAAATGACGAACGCTTTCAAAGCGTTTTGTATTTCTGATTTTCTATCGCCATAAGCAGAAGCTGCCATTGAACGAGATCGTCAACAAGTTTAGTGGAGCATATCGCAAAGTTCAGCAGTGAGCACAACATTGAAGGATGCAGGAGGCCTTAGGTGTTATCGGTACCTACCTAGCTAAGCTGCACCCTGAAGAGAGGTGAGAGAAGAGGTGAACCAACCTCTGTGTCGTAGATCCAGAGCGGCGTCTCGTTGGAGAGCGCGCCGGCCTCGCCGCCGAACACGTAGAGCTTAGCCTCGTGCGCCGTGGCGCTGTGCTCCTGCAGCGACGGCGGCGGCTCGCCGCGGCACTCGAGCTTCTCCCACTTACCGGTCGCTGGAACGACATGTTAATGCTTATTATTGCCTAGTAAAACGAAGTTTTTCGCTTCACATAGGTACCTATATAGGTATTCATAAGTACTCGTACATTACCTGCGCCTGTAGTGCCACTTAATGCAATGTTTACAGAATAAAGCGGCTGTTTTCTTCAAAAGGTTAAGCAGAGGAAGGTATACCTACCTCATGGGTACATTTCAGTGTTAAGGAATAGGGGGCGAGCTATTAACCAGTCACAAATCCAGACTGCTACTGAGAACATTCTGATAGTAATACTCAATATCAGTTTTCCCGACTTAGGAATCAAAGACAAAGTCAAAGCGTTTATTTCAATTAGGCCATGAAACGGCACTTTTGAACGTCGTCATTTACAGTTAAAATAATAGTATAAAAATTACCGCTTTTACCGGGTTCTACCTGGGCCCGATGTAGACTTTTTAGCGTCCGAAGTCTGGCTGCGTTTTGGTGACCGGTTCGGGGAAACCGAAAGTTTTGTCTGTGCGATTATGGACGAAGTTATGATGTCGAACAACTACCGGAAATACATTGTGAAGTATGGTACTGTTGACATTATGTCGGGCATGTCACCAGCCCGGGGAATCCATCCGCCACATTATTTTCGATTGTCCTAGTCTGGCTAACAGAGATTATTTGCACAGGCACAACCTTGTAGCTAGGATTATCCATCAGCAACTTGCTCTTAAATCTTGTGGAATCGAAAGTACCGTACCATAGGTATGTGCCCGACCCAGTTCTCGAAAATGGGAATTGAACGTTGTTTTGGAATCGATCTATCATCACTGACTGGACTATAGTTGCTAATAAGCATGACATAGTGGTGATAGATCGACTAAACCGTCGCGCAATCATTGTTGATATAGCAGTCCCTCATGACGAGAACCTCGTGAAGACTGAGAAAGATAAACAAACTAAGTATCTTGACTTGGCCCGCGGGGTTGTCGACATGTGGGATGTGAACACAGCAGTCATTGTACCGATAGTCGTGACGGCCAATGGCATAATTGCCAAGAGCCTCGACCAACATCTAAAGAAGCTCTCGTTGGGCAGCTGGATCAAGGGCTTGATCCAGAAAGCAGTACTCCTGGACACGGCGCGTATTGTTAGGAGGTTTCTCTCTCAAGAGCCCTGACCACCGGTAGCTTGGACCCTGTTCCCGATACCGGTGGGCTACTATTTTTATATTTAAAATATTTTCATATATTAAATGTATTTAAATTTTAAAAATGTAATTTATATGTATACACAATGAATAAAGGACATAATAATAATAAAAGTTTGTTTTAGGCATTAGCACCCATAAAATTAAAATTAAAATTGAAAACTTATACTAAAACAAACAAAAATTAAATTAAAAAAAATAACGGTACAACAACCCTCCACTTCACAGCAAAGAAGAAAGAATCAAACTCAATATCAGTTTTCCCGACTTAGGAATCAAACTCAATATCAGTTTTGCCGACTTAGGAATCAAACTCAATATCAGTTTTCCCGACTTAGGAATCAAACTCAATATCAGTGTTCCCGACTTAGGAATCAAACTCAATATCAGTTTTGCCGACTTAGGAATCAAACTCAATACTTATCAGTTTTCCCGACTTAGGAATCAAACTCAATATCAGTGTTCCCGACTTAGGAATCAAATTCAATATCAGTTTTCCCGACTTAGGAATCAAACTTAATATCAGTTTTCCCGACTTAAGAATCAAACTCAATATCAGTTTTGCCGACTTAGGAATCAAACTCAATATCAGTTTTGCCGACTTAGGAATCAAACTCAATATCAGTTTTCCCGACTTAGGAATCAAACTCAATATCAGTTTTCCCGACTTAGGAATCAAACTCAATATCAGTTTTCCCGACTTAGGAATCAAACTCAATATCAGTTTTCCCGACTTAGGAATCAAACTCAATATCAGTTTTCCCGACTTAGGAATCAAACTCAATATCAGTTTTCCCGACTTAGGAATCAAACTCAATATCAGTTTTCCCGACTTAGGAATCAAACTCAATATCAGTTTTGCCGACTTAGGAATCAAACTCAATATCAGTTTTCCCGACTTAGGAATCAAACTCAATATCAGTTTTGCCGACTTAGGAATCAAACTCAATATCAGTTTTCCCGACTTAGGAATCAAACTCAATATCAGTTTTGCCGACTTAGGAATCAAACTCAATATCAGTTTTCCCGACTTAGGAATCAAACTCAATATCAGTTTTGCCGACTTAGGAATCAAACTCAATATCAGTTTTCCCGACTTAGGAATCAAACTTGTTGTAGAAAAGTATAACCTCTGTTGTGCGGACTTGTTTTTATAGATATATTATTTCTTAATGTATTGCCTAGTTACTTGAAATAAACACTCTTGTCATTCAGCATCTTTTTCTAACTCTTATTTTACTAATAATATATTTAATACTATTCCAACCAAATATCACAACACGTTATCAGCACGAAGCTGTGGAAGAGTTTATTAGTTGAGTTTCTTGTGTGACTAAAAATTTTACTAGTCGAAATGTCACGTGAAACTGGAGATGCTTCGAGTGTTAATAAGTCTAATCCCTCTNTCCTCACAGAGCCTTAGGTGGTCAAATTCCCGAGGACAGGTGGTGTGGTTGTAGAAATGACCTCAGTCATTTGAAAGTGTTTGGATGCAGAGCACTTGTACATATACCTTCATGTCAAAGGAAAAAGTTAGACGTAAAGGCAAAGGAAGCGATTTTTGTCGGTTATTCAGAAAATCCAAATACTTATATATTTAGGAATCCTGCTAACCTACGAAAAGTGTTTACGTCCAGAGATGCAACCTTTTTTGAAAATTGCTTTACAGGGTTGAAAGAGCAGAGGCAGTCTGAGCCTGTGGTACAGTCAGATTCCATATTGTTATTTGAAAATAAGGAACCTGAACATAACGATTGTCAATTTTTCGATTGTGTTGAGAGTGCCGATCCTATAGATGAGCCAACTACACAGTTAAATGTAGAAAGTACAGAAGAATCAGCAAATATGAGAGAACCAGAACCATTCTTTGAGCTGAGACTTCCTAGTGTCGATGAAGAGCCACCTAGTTTGGAAGAGGAGAGGAGGTATCCCACGAGAAACAGAAAACCACCAGATTTTCTTTCTTATAATTTGTCGACGGATGATGCAAATGAACCTACGACTTATTATGAAGCTACTCATGCTGACGATGCTGATAAGTGGCACCATGCGATGGCTGATGAGTACAACTCTCTGATAAAACTCCACACATGGGAACTAGTAGATAGACCAAACAAAAAGGTCATACCATGTAAATGGGTTTATAAACTTAAAAAGGACGCTTATGGTAATGTCACTAAATATAAAGCCAGACTCGTCGTCAAAGGTTTTAAGCAAGTTAAAGGCGTAGACTACGACGAGACTTTTGCGCCAGTGATTCGTCATTCTTCTCTCCGCACCTTGTTTGCATTAGCTGCAGAGATGGGCTTAAGAATGAAACACTTAGACGTTGACACCGCGTTCCTTAACGGAAACTTAGAAGAAGAAGTTTTTATGGAGCAACCCCTCGGCTTCAAAGCAAAAGACAAGGAAAACAAGGTGTGTTTGTTGCGTAAATCCTTGTACGGCCTTAAACAGGCGCCAAGAGCTTGGAACAAAAAGTTAAACGAAACGCTTATAAAAATAGGTTTTACAGGAACTCCTTCTGAGCCTTGCGTATATACGAAACTTTTTGGTGAAGAACTCGTTATATTAGGTATTTTTGTCGATGATATAATCGTCTTCTTTAAATCTGAATTGACATTTGACATTGTCAAAAAGGATTTGTCGAAATATTTTTCTCTGAAAGATCTTGGAGTATTAAAATGTTATTTAGGTTTACAAATTGAATATGATTCCGAGAGTATAAAAGTAAATCAGAGAAATTATATTTTATCGTTACTGGATCAGTTTAACATGAAAGATTGCAAGATAGTGGATACTCCTTTAGTTAAAAAGAATATGGAAAGGAGAACCGATGGACAAGTTGGAGAGTCTTATCCTTATCAGAATTTAATAGGAGGTCTAATGTACCTTTCGGTAAACTCTAGGCCCGATATCGCCTACGCCACGAGCTACTTAAGTCAGTATAATACGTGTTATACGAAGGAACACTGGAATGCTGCAAAAAGGGTTCTGCAGTACCTAAAGGGTACTGTAAACTATTCATTGGTTTATAGGAGAAGCGGAAACCCCTTAAAAGGCTATTGTGACGCTGACTGGGCAAATTGCACGATAGATAGAAGATCATATACTGGGTACGCCTTCAAGTTGAGTGGAGGTCTTGTATCTTGGGAGTCCAAGAAGCAACCTACTGTTGCCTTATCCTCGGCGGAAGCAGAGTATATGGCACTAGCGTCTGCCACGAAGGAAGCGTGTTACTTGCGTCGATTTATCTATGAGATAACAGGTAAACTTTCATCAGTTAACTTAGCTTCTGACAGTCAGAGTGCCATTAATCTGGTTCGAAATCCCGTACACCACAGCAGGACGAAGCATATTGATACTCGTTTTCACTTTATTAGGGAAAAAGTATCCGATAACGTTATAATGTTAGAATATGTGAAAACTAGTGATATGCCTGCTGATGTGCTAACAAAGCCACTAGGGCCTATAGTACACAAACGATGTACAGTTAGCTTAGGTCTAGAAACTTAGTTTTATTATTTTTTGTTTTCTGTTAGTGTGTTTGTCTTGCACAACTTCGATTAAGGGCGGCTGTTGTAGAAAAGTATAACCTCTGTTGTGCGGACTTGTTTTTATAGATATATTTTTTCTTAATGTATTGCCTAGTTACTTGAAATAAACACTCTTGTCATTCAGCATCTTTTTCTAACTCTTATTTTACTAATAATATATTTAATACTATTCCAACCAAATATCACAACAAAACTCAATATTAGTTTTCGCGACTTCATGCTCAGCAGTAAGCAGGTAGCGCTTGCGACCTCTAGACTAACGAGGCAGTCTAATTAGAAGTTGTAGGTGATATCACAGAAAACAACAAGAATAAATAAAATTATGCTATGTAATTAACACGACACGAATAATTACTATCTCGACATTTCTTAATAAAATGCAAATAAGCGGCATTACCATAACAAAATTATAGGTACCTATCACATTTACCCCTATGTCGCGAGCCATACGTTTGATTAATGTCATAGTGTTGTCGGAAGATATATTTTGCCAGAACTTGCCGAGATTTGTAAGAGTAGCGCAAAATCTAATTGAAAACGGTCTAGCAATATAAATAATGATTAAGGTATCTGATGTATTGTATTATATATTATGTTTAATATGTACCTAAGTTATAACATCGCCTTGGATGTATCTGTAAAGATGTTATAATAATGAATAAATAAATAAATAAATAAAATAAAATAAATAAATAATTTCTAATTAATATTCCGCTATAAAATAGCCAACTTTTAAACCAAATTGAAATACGACAAAACAAAATCTTAACAAACATTCCCACAGCAACATACGAATAAGAACGAACCAAAATACTCGTTACACATTCGTGCAGCAAAAAGTTCCGACACGTAATTAGCGTTTGAGTCGGTTGATGAGGCTCGACCTAATTAAACGCCAGTAGGAAGCTGTTGCAGACGCTCCCAGGAAGAAAAGACACGTTTTTGTGGAGGACCCTTCGACGACTGCTGACGACAGCCTCTTCGATTGATGTGGAGTGCCGTATTCAGGTCGGTGTCCCGCAAGGAACACCACTAGGTTTGAGAACATTGTTGGTTGATTGTATTATGTAATTGTAGACGTTGACGAATAAATGTTTGAACTATTTTTTTAAAAGGAAACTAGGCTTCTGTTTGTCTTTTCGAGAGATGATTAATGTTGTCGTATTACAACTTCCGCACTAAGTAACACGTGATAATGAAATATAGGTTACCTAACCGACTAAGTAGAAACTTTACAAACTATTCTAATCTTACTAAATTAAGAGAACTCAGAGCGATAACATTTCAACTGTGGGTATCATTAGCTCAATCATTCGATTTTTTATTTATTTTTAGGCTCACGCTTAACCACTATCTCATCTGATGGTAAGCGATGATGTGGTCAACGCTTGCCTAGAAGTAATATGTTTTCTTTACTAAGAAATATGGTATTGTTAGGCTGCGCACATAGCACTTACCGAGGCTGTACCTCCAGAAGTCCCTGAGCGGCACGGCGCCGCCCGCGCCCCGGCCGCCCAGCACGTACACGTGGCCACCCAGCAGCGTCGCCGAGTGCTTGCCGCGCGCGCACGGCACTGCGCGCCCGTTGCTGCCGCCGCACTCCACCGAGCTCCACATCTCATCTGGAAAAGGAACAGGATAATTTTTATATTGATGATGATAAGGGGTCAATAGCCTCGAGTGTAGGCATTACTCACCTAGTAGCCTAAATTATCGGTAAGTCAGTAGTAGCTAACCCTCAAGGGCAGTAAATTGTCTATGAGAAAGTAATATAATGGAAACATTTTAAAAATATACAAGCAGCTCACAGAGCAAGCTTGTAGTCACGAGAAACTCCAATCTCTACTGAACTACTTAACAAACGCTGAGTCATTAAAAGGGGCCATCTATGTGACCGTATTAACTTGGTAGGGAAACAGATATTCCGTTACGTCCTTTTGCCTTTCCCCTGCAAAATAAGCAAAACCTTTTCGCATTAAGAATATATCGGAAAAGGGCCGAAAAGTATAACACACATTTGCTTTAACTGCATCAAAGGCAAAAACTATAAGATTCAGCAAATTTGAAAAATGACATATAACAATACACGCTCCAAGGCTTTCGACAAGGTAAACCACATTGCGACTTTCCCTCCTCTGTCATCGAAAGTTTTCGACTTTGAAGTCGTGTCCCTTCGAATAAAATGCATTACTCCCCTTCAATGTGCATAAAAATCAGCAACTACTCGTCGTGTGGGGTAGATGAAATGCCGGCGTCCCCCAGGGCTAGAACCCTCAGTTTCAACGTCTCCAAGTAAGTATTGCTTATAGCGAATGAATCCCTTCTTGTTCCGTGTAGGGACGTGTTTAGGAGTTATCGTTTACAATGTGTAAATATTAGTTAGAATCGAGAGTTTTTATATGTTTGTGGGAGGTCAAATACATTGCGATAGTCATTGAAAATTATATTATATTATAAAACTTTAAAATTATCAATTTTTTTTAGTTACGTTTTGTTAGTCGGTTTTCTACTTGTTGCAAGTGAAAGACACACAGACATTAGTAGACACCAAAAATCATTATTGCTCTACTCTGCGCGTAATAAAATCTAAATAATTACGTCACTAGACCATACGATATTGTATAATGTGTACTATGCCTATCTGTGTAGTTAACCGCAAGCGTTAAATAGATTAAAACTTTGTAGAACTTAACAATTTCCTGCATTGGCCGGCAGCCAAGCGATCTGTACTCTGTAGCAAGTTCAATATACGGATAACGAATGCTCGCAGGACGGGGTTGGAAAAAATGCCTTTTTCAGTTTGTCACGAAATTCCGCGAATCCTTCGAGAACTCAGAAATCATTACTTAGGAGTTTTATCTTGAAAAAGATTACTGTGATAAACCCTGAGGACAGAAATGAAATGACAACGAATTACCAGCCTACGTAGTAAATAATATCATAACTCCAGGCTCAGTACGTATTCTATAAATCATATCGTTCAGGGCAATCTCATTAAACCCATTTACGAGACAAAGCCACAACCCTTCCTGTATTAAGACTTATGGCTTCATAAATGGCCGTCCATTTTCCTAAAGGCTCGTATACTTTTCATATCAAATATTTAGTCCGATCGCCCTATAATTAGTCCTTGCATAGGGTACACCAACCCTTTGTTTACCACGTGACTTGTTTGACAATTCAGCTCTGAACCCTGGACGCCCGGCATGTTGGCACTCTTTTAGGTAAAAAACAAAAACATAGGGGAGATTGGGAGGGTCTTTCTACGGTAGTCAGGGGCAGCGAGACGACGATACCTACACGTTGTGTAATCAAGAGTGACTGACGGAATTATCGACTCCTGTATACAGGAGTATACATCTATTTGCTAAAACAAACTAGAGTGGAAAAAAAATGTAATCCCTCCTGATGAGACGAGGTTGTCAGCGACACTTATTTCCACATTTAAAGTATAGGATCGTTGGCAATGTTTCCAAGGTTAATGTGAACGGCTGAAGTTTAAGAGATAATTTCAGGACTGCCATAACTTTCATGTCTTACAGCTTGTTTCGCCAAGTTCAATTTCCTACGTGTAACAACTTTGTAACATTATTTTATCATTTATGTAACACCTCCCCATTTTATTTTATCTTCGAATTTTGTTAGACATCTGGGGCAGTAGCAGCACTGCTACTGCCCCAGATGTCTAACAAAACACTGGCACTGCCATTTTGCTGAATCACAACATTCCTTATTCTCTTTGATATATGTCATCAGAGTTTATCCGGAGACCCCATTCTTTGGTACACATTCCTCTACATTGGCTCTTGAATGGCCTGTAGCCAGCGTGGTAAGGGTGGATTGGGAGCCGCCCGAGAGCGACGTTTTCTAGCTAGCTTCACCAGGACAAACGAGAGCCTGTGTCTCGCTAGCGTTAGCGGATTGGAATGAATCAGGTGTAAGGCAAACATGTTTACTTACTTTATAACAGGCGTTTAAACGAAGACGAGTCGTGTGATCGTGTCTACATGAGCAACGTTCGTCCCTGTACCCGACATTAGGATGCTAATGTCGGGTATAGGGACCGACCGCTGACATTGCATGGTCGGCGTCGGCGACGTAAAATGTTTGTTGACACACTTCATAATCGGTTGGTGGGGTTCAAGGGTTTATGGTGTTTTTAGAGGTGGATGAAATTTCATGGAAAATTGTATATTTTGTAATTTTGATCAGAGTTACTATTAGAATTTCTCAGAGCGTGTAACATGCGACGTACTAATGCTTGAAAGAGAGATCAAAAGAGTAACTCAATTTCCGGAATCCGGAGCGCATATTTCTAACTTCATATATTCGTCAGTGTTTCGATTTACTATAGCTATATATACAGAAATATCTCAGCTTCTGGATTATTTAGGGAATGAGATTTGTCTTTAATAATAAATGTGACTTCGTAATACGTCTTAATAAATCATTCGATACAGCGTGCTTCCGCAGTATGGATGAGAGAACATCACTTTATTATAACCTACTTCGGCCCAACTTAGGAAGGAGTTGGAATAAATGGATTACGTAATGGTATGTTTCTGTTTGGGGATCTTCTGGTAATCCGTCAGTGGCGTACATCCTGAGAACCTCTTAGCTTGATACTTTATTAATGAGAGTGGTTTCAGCAGTAACACATGATTGCCGCTTATCGTGACTAATGGACGCGGGCGGATCCGGATGGATCGCGTTATTATGCAGCTTGGCAGATATGAAAGAATGATTTGTGTGCGAGCGTTTGAGTGAGGAAGTGGTCCAAGGACAAATCATAGTCAGATTCGACTAGATTATGTAATTAAATAAATATTTTAATGAAACGCAAGAACAACAGAGTTACAAATATGAAGTAGCAATGATAAATAAAAAATATATCGCAGTAGTGAAAGCAGACCAATCATAAAACGAGACCAACAGAAAGAAAAGTAGGGAAGATCAAATCAATAACTACAATATTCTACTTTATCTTCCAGTCGAAGCTGAAGATAACGTCGTTCATGAAGCAATAAGTCCTGATGAGGCTGCAATCAGCGGGGATGGCCGCGTTTTCTGCCCCAGCGCCCACGCTCCATGAATACAGATCGCCCGCGTCTCTGCTTGCATAATTCCACGTCTATTATGTAGTGAACGACGGTGGCGTTGGGGTTTCAATTAATTTAGATTTATAGAGGTTTGTTTTTTCACTGTAATGCTGGTTGTCGTGTGAATTAGGAATGTCGTCTGCTAGGTTTCCTTATATTATTGCTCAGTTTATTATGTCATTATTTAAATAAGTACTTTATAGTTGGTGCTTCTTCTGCTTTTTGAGTCGATCGCTTGTATTTTTCGGACCAGTACCTGTACTAGTTCTGGAGTATGCAGATTATTGGCCGGTACTTAGGTACTACCTAAACCTAAGATATTAATAATAATTATTTTTTTTTTATTTGCGGAGAGAAAGGATACAATGCAAGTTATATACTAAAGATTTTACATGTATGGTAAATTTTTGTGAATATTGACCCCGATGCTAGGAAAATCCTGTGTTATCAGGGCCATCCGTTCGTCCAATTAGGGTTGTGATACAGAAAATTAGAGAATATTAAATCGCCTGTCGCTGTTATTGAAACACTATATAATCCGGTTTCATGCTCTTAGTAAAAAACAATTAGATTCTGTTCAAAATTCAAAAGTCATTTATTCAAATTAGGCTGAGTGCCAGCACTTTTTGAACGTCAAAGTTCTACATAAAGACAGTCCCCCAAAACGCCCGCCCGTCACCACTTCCTAGTGTTTTAGCTGGGAAGAAGAAGTGGCGCAACAAACTCCCCAGCAACACATCTGTCTGTTGAGTTATAAGAACTATCACTTATACAAAGATATGTAAGTAGTCAGTATTCTTACAAAGAAAACAATACAACAAAGGTAACACGTAAAAACATAAAACTTAATAATTCGCTACTTGTAAGCTAGCACACTCCATTATGCCAGCATAAACAGACAAACTCAAGCAAAAAGTTCGTGAGTTTTATCCGTACATTTATCAGAGTAATCTTGAAACAATTTTGGTTCGTTAGCAGGTACTCGCCGTGGAAGATACAATCCCTTACTCCTTCCACAAAATCTCTTGAATGCCACCGACATAGCTTGATTTATATTCTCCAGCATACAAAGGACCCTCATATTTTATCACTTGTAAGTCCGTGACCGTCGCCAGTCTCTCGGATCGCTCCTCAGTTCACAGACCACGCTATAAACAGGGCTCGGAGCGCCTTGATCGTGACGCGGGGACGTGGCGTCGTTATCTCGAGACATATCCACCTTATACCGATCAATACACTCTGAAATGGGTCGCTTTGTTGATCACTTGTTTATGAGGAAGTACGTTGAGTGACGAAAAGCGATTTTGTCAAACTCAATCATTAGAACCGTCCCAGGAAGCGATGACTCATGACGGATGAGGTTTTTAAAGGATCGACCATCTCAGTTGACCACGAGAAGGGGAAAAAGGAAGGGAAGGAATTTGTCCTGCAGCAGAGTCATTTCATCAAAATAATAATAGATCATTATTAAGTTGAAACGCCTAAAGTTTTGATCCCTCTTGTTAACTTAGGTGCATCACACATGTGCACAACACACTTCTGTATTTGAGATTTCTACTATGTTAGCAATCGCAGTATATAAAAAACCTTCATATACCGGACGCAATGGAAAATCTGACAGCCAAAGGCGGGGTACCTATATCAGCTTATCTGACGTGATCCTCACAGAAACATACGTTTATTATAGTTGGCTTACCCACTCAGTCAGCCTGACTAGCGTGAGTACCACACGGCGAGGAAGACAATGCCACTTACTCTTGGCTTTAGATGTTGGTCATAGTCAAATTATTAATTTTATCCCGTTCAAATTGCACAGGAAAATGTCATAAAACGTAAAAATACCAAGAGCAGGTACGAGACTGACAAATACCTTATTATCCAATACTTTTTCCTCATTCTTCGTCAATATAATGACAGTACGTTGTATATTGTATCTCCGGATAGCTAAGTGTTTCCTCGTTGACCTCTGACCTCGTCCTCGGGGTGAAGATACACGTAACGGCGTGTTGGCAGGGTGTTAGCTTGCAAGCGATTGACACGCGATGCTCGCTTCTCGACACCTTTAACTTTCAAGCTACACGACTACACGTGCTACTGATGCCATCGCTGTTACTTGTTTTGAAGTGGTTATTGCCACGTTTACTTTCTGTTTTCTATTCTTGTCTTTGGTCTCAAGGTATCCTTTGCAGGTAGATATAGGAGCTGAAAGGGACGAAAATATGCCATCTTCTAGTGGCGTGCGTTCGAAAATGATGTTCAGCATTTCAGCAATGACAGTAATGGACTGCGCGAACCTAAATCGATTGATAATACTCGTAGCCGGTTATTTATGATCTATGTCGGATAAAGGGACTTATTACTAAAACCAATCTATCAATCAAATCATACAAGTTAAGTACTAAGTACTCCAGGAAAATGTGTGAAACTGGTGAAACATTAGGTATCATCTTGAGACCTAAGTAAGTAGTAGTTTCAAGTAAATTCCGCAGTAATTGTTCAGAGGACCCACATCTAGCGAGGAAAAGACAGAGATTTAAATGTAAATAACTGGGTACTTTGTGTGTCGCAACAAAATCCCGAGTAAAATATAACCCGGCTGGTTCAACCGTCCGAGAGTTTTTTTAAAATAAAAGAGCTCGTTTAAGATGAAATGACGCTGAGGTTGTGTAGAGCTAAAAGAACGATAAATAATACAATTCAGATTTGGTTTGCGAGGGGTAAATCCCTAGAAATAAAATAATTTCGCGGTTTATTAAACTTTTTTGTTTTTGCCAGCGCGACGTGGAGAGCCCTTCAGCTCCCGCGCGGGCGTGAGTCCGTCGGGCTCCGGCACTCCGCTGGGATATGTAAAGTTAATCATACTATGAATTATTTTGTAAAGCAGGTTGCGTTTCAATGTGTCCGTTTGAAAACATGGGATGACTTATAAATCGCGTAAAAAAAGGCAGCTGTTCAGTACATTTCGTCGAGTTAAATGCGCACATAAATGTATGCCGCAATAGATTTTTTTTCGCAATTTCCGTGTTGGTTCCATAGCGAAATTAGTTCATAATGATGAGTACAATGACCCCTTAAGAGGTATTGCGTTTATTCTGTTTCACGTTGTATATTATTAGATTTTCCATTAATGAAAAAACTGGCCAAGTGCGAGTCAGACTCGCGTGCAAAGGGTTCCGAAGGTTTTCCTGTAATCTGTATTTTTTTCAACATTTAAGACTCGGTAGTTTTGGAGATAAGGGGGGAATTGTAATTTTTCGTCTAATTTCTTAAATAACTTCAAAACTATTTATTTAAAATTAAGAAAACAAATATAATTACAACTTACAATAAGCCCTTTCATTTGATATGTTACACGGTACAGTTTGAAAAACTTTCTTTAATTTTCTAGTTTGTCCCCCAAAAGTGACCCCCATACTCAAAATTTGTTTCTACTACGTAACGCTTCCGTATTGGGGTCACAGGAACTCATATTTGTGCCAATTTTCAATAGAATTGGTCCAATAGATTCAGATTTATTGTGACAAACGGACAGACAGACAGACATACTAGTGATCCTATGAGGCAGGGGTCACCAATTAGTTTCATTTGGGGTTCGTTTTTATAAATAATATTGTTACGAGCCTTG
Organism: Mamestra configurata; assembly: GCA_002192655.3. Lineage (NCBI taxonomy): Eukaryota > Metazoa > Arthropoda > Insecta > Lepidoptera > Noctuidae > Mamestra > Mamestra configurata. The sequence goes on from NDFZ01004400.1 coordinate 45,308, forward strand.
GGTTCGTGACAATAAAAACAGCCGATTAAATTACCAAAATGACACTTTAATTTAACAACACTAATTACAACTTTAAACTCACTAATTATAGAACACAACTTCACCACTGATCACTTTAATCGCACTTGAAGTTCGCTTTCGAAGTATTCGCTTGTATCGCAATTCCAATACTGACTCGGTCGCGGACTACGTGCTCCTTATATAGGTCAGGAGAAACAAATTGACTGGCCTGTTGGTCGAGTGGTTAGTGACCCTGACTGTTAAACCGGAGGTCGCGGGTTCGATTCCCACCCAGGACAAATCTTTGTGTGATGAGCATGATCATTTGTTCTGTGTCTGGGTGTAATTTGTCTATAATATGTATGTATTTAGAAATATATAAGTATGTTTATCAGTTGTCTGGTTGCCATAGCACAGGCTCTGCCTAGTTTGGGATCGGATGACCGTGTGTGAGTTGTCCCAA